>JADBJO010003528.1:137500-157500 GCA_016801955.1 Conus betulinus
CATCATCATCATCATCATCATCATCATCATCATCATCATCATCATCATCATCATCATTCATATCCATTAATTATCACCTATTATCATCATTCATTCTTCTTAAACATCATCATCAGCATCATCATCATCATCATCATCATCATCATCATCTTCTTCTCTCTTCTTCTTCTTCTTCTTCTTCTTCTTAGTCGTCGTCGTCGTCGTCGTCGTCGTCGTCGTCCGTCGTCGTCGTCGTCGTTTGCTTGTTTCTTCGTCTTCTCTATTCATTGTGTCTAACAAGTCATGGAGATGCTGCAGCAGACACATGAACAGCTGTATTGGTCATGCCATGTGAGTGTTCATCACGGCATTACACTGATTGCATGAAGGGCGTGCATGACGATGCCCATCTCTCCAAGCACCAGGGGCCATGCTAGCTAGGTACCGTTACGTTCCCTTGACCCACCGAACGCTGAAATAGATCACACGATTTGTATCATGCATATCTGATCTGCCACGCTCACGCACACGAAAGGCGTTCAGCCAGATGCAGACATGCACATAGACTGACCTGCGAGTTGGGGAAGAAATCTTCATAGTTCATCCGACAGGCACGGTCGGGACATGAACCTACAAGCCTCAGGTATACAAGCAACAGATTGTAACCTGTGGACTACCCCAGCCTGCGTGATCAATATGAATAATCATTTGCTTTTGACGTTTTTTTTTCAGTCTAAAAAAAGAAAAACCATTCTTGCTGTTAATGCTTTTACAGTTTCCCTAAACAGCCTTGTAAAGTTCCCTGCCTCTGACAAAAAAAAAAAAAAAAAAGAAAAAGAAAAACGCAGACAGCGATATTTCTGACAACAAGGCGAAATACGAATGAAGACACGAAACAATGGGCAGTGTAGGCCTAAAGCTTGTTTCGCACATTACACGAAACAAACGAGTCAGTTTTGGACAGATCTGTCATTTTCACACGTCACAGTCGTCTTCAGACGTGACAATCGTCTTCAGACGTCACAATTGTCTTCAGACGTCACAATCGTCCTCAGACGTCACATTCGTCTTCAGACGTCACAATCGTCTTCCGACGTCACAATTGTCTTCAGACGTCACAATCGTTTTCAAATGTCACAATCGTCCTCAGACGTCACAATCGTCTTCAGTCACAATCGTCTTCAGACGTCACAGTCGTCTTCAGACACCACAATCGTCCTCAGACGTCACAATCGTCTTCAGACGTCACAATCGTCTTCAGACGTCAGTCAACAATCGTCTTCAGTCACAATCGTCTTCAGACGTCACAATCGTCTTCAGACGTCATAATCGTCTTCAGACGTCACAATCGTCTTCAGACGTCACAATCGTCTTCACACGTCACAATCACAATCGGCGGTTCGGGGAGCATTGCATTGTGCATTTTTCATGGCTGTTGTTTGTAAACTCCAGAGAAGACAGGTTTGTCGAAAATCCACTTTTCTTCTTTACATGGGGAATCGGATAAATGCTACTTCACACAACGATGTATGCGTTCACTCGTACGCCTAATGTTTGATATACTTTTTACCAGCCAGCCTGGTTTGGATGCATGTCCCGTCCAGAGAATTTCATTGATGCCTGGTGTTGCTTCTTGTCTTCCCAAACACCTTTAAAGATGATCTTTTTCTCGCTGCCAAGATGATTTTTTTTCTCTGCCAAAACAATCTTAAGTTTTAAATGGTTTGGGTTCACTTTCTAAACAGTCTGACGTTACCTGTTGTTGTTCTTGGTACTTTCTGTCAAGCTAAACGTCCGAAATAATTTTTGGAAAAAAAAAGGAAAAAAGGGAAGGGAAAGAAGCATCACTGGAACATTTTAGAACCATGGATGGATGGAACATTTGAAATTACTCTGTCGTGATGTGAATTATGATGCTGGGAGATAAACAACGCTTTGAAGAAGACGAGGAGGTAAAAAAAAAAAAGAAACAATAGCTTTTGTTGCCACTGAAAGACCATACACCGGTATTAGACTTCCAAGTTTTCATTCGCGCGTCAAGAACAGAAGGATTAGTGTACTTGTCGCTGGGATAGGTTGTCCTACGTCGTTTTTATTGTTTGCTTTTGAATCTTGTGTAAGTGTGTGTGTGTTGGCTGTATCGGTCCTGGTTTGAACGGAAAAGGATTTATGATACCAGTGTATTGTGGATATGGACTGTGTTGCTTGGTGCTTTTCCTCAACGAGTGACGCCATTTGTGTCTTAAAAACAATCAGGAAAAAAAGTATTAAGAGAAAAAAATAAGAGCTTCGTCAGTTGCATGATTGTAGTAAATAAGATGCTGTATAAAGTCATATGATCCTAAAGCAAAAGGAAAAGAAAGGAGGGAAAAACAGGAAAGTAAGGAAAAACAGGAAACTGTTGCTAGATGTGACATCAGCATACATCTGTTGGCAGAGACTTCGCTCACTGGTTGACCCGTTTCCCCTATCTACGTGAGGGGCTGAATCTATGCATTCTGCACACTAAACTGCGAACACGACATCATGAAGATTAGGATGGGTTTCAATCAGTCATATCCACATTCTTGATCCCTGGCGCATTCCATTAAAAGAACGGTTCAACGACGAGTTTCAACATTAAGATCTGTGAGCAAGCTCTTCGAATCAGACAGAAACCGTAAATCTCTTTACCGAAAAGAAGCGAGATATACAAAATCAAAACAAACCTACAAACGATCTTAGCTTTCCCAGTCCCGCCAACTCCCAGCAAGCCACCATGCGGCTGTTTCATTCCCAGACCGTGCACACTCCGTGCAGCGAGACCTACCCCGTCCCCACCCCTGCCCCGCCCCTCCCCCCCCACCCTTTCTGACGGGACGAGGAAGAGGAGCGCAGCCTGTGTCTGCTAAGGGAGAGCACCACGCACCTGCGGGAGGGGCGGCAGAGGTTGCCCACCCCTGACAAAGTAGCCATCATGGAACTGTCGTCCAGCTTCGACAAGAAACGTCTGGGCAAGCAGCAGCAGATCCTCAGTGAGATCACCCAGCGCTGCAGGGAGCAGGTATGTAATGGATGGATAGATGGACGGATGAGATAGATTGGTGGTTAGATGGGTGGATGGACGGATGAAAGGACAAATGACGTCATTACAAGCAGCAAGCAGTGAGATCCCCAGCGCTGCAGGGAGCAGGATGTAATCATGGATGGCGCTGGAAGAAGGAGATAGGTGGATGGTAGATGAAAATGGGTGGGTGGATGGGTGGATGGAGGATGGATGATGGACATGATACCTCTGCAAACGCAGCGGCAGATGGATAGACCATACAGCTCTGTGGGAATGGGGTGTCTGAATTGGTCGGTGGATGGACGGATGTTTGGATGGATTAATGGACGGAAGGGAACAAATGAACGGGTGGATGAAAGCGAGATGGATGAATAATGATGGGATGGACAAGAGACGTCTGGCAAATGCAGCGACAGAGCCTCGCTGAGAAATGCAGCGGTCTGGAAAGACTTGCCCACTGCAGGGAAAGTCCTGTTTACAACGGGAAAAACTGTGACCTGGGCTTCTCTTCAGAGAGCACGTAAAACCTCACGGCGAAAGCTTGGCCGTGTCTGGAATTGTACTGTCTTCACCTGTCAGCGGAACAGCAACGAGTGAGGCTACGAGATGCACACGACATTTGCTTGACGGTGGTGTTTTTTGCCGGTGGGCTCTGCAGCTATGAAATATAGGCTGGTACACCCACCCCGTGGAGGTTCTGTCGTATCACATCCAGTGGCCATTACACATAAGCATCTGCCAGGGAGCAATTATGTCCCTTCGCATGTTAATGGAATGCCCTGACGTGCCTGCATCCCAGGTTAACACACCTTAGGCTTCCAAGGGTGGTGCAGGACAGCTCCTAGCTGGTTTGTTTGGCAGTTGAGGACAGTACTTCTCTAGGTCCTACCTGCATCTTCGGGTGTATATCTTTTCCTTTTCAAGATCGTTGATCAAATGCCATAATGTGGCAAGAAACAGCTGTGTGGTGGATAAACAAAAGGATGAACGGTGGGATGAACTGGCTGACAGACACCAGTGAAAACAACGCCAGATCATCAGTAAATGCCGTGGAAACAGGTGCACATAGGTGGGTAGAGTAAAAGAGAGTAATAGAAAAGAGGGGATGCCTTGCTGAGAATTTTCCAGAAGGAAGGCGGGGCTACAATTAACGCCGAAGGAAATCACAGCATAAAAAGAGGCATTTTTTTTGTGTGAGGCAGAGAGACCTATACACATTAATGACATGTGGCTTTTGCTGCCGTGGTAAAACAATGCAAGACACAGTCCAGTGTGGCTTGAGGATAGCCATTCACCTAGCACATAGGCAGACATGAGACACACACAAAAAGCAAAGACTTGCCCCCCCCCCCCCCACCACCACCGCTCTACCATCATAACACACACACTCTCACGTGCACGCATGCGCTCACGCACGCACTTATTCTCCTTGCAAAAGAATGTTTGTTCTTCCTTACAGACCACGATCCTCGCTGATTCAGTACCTTCATGTCCTCTGTATGCATGTAGAGAGTTGGAGAACAAGGCTCATAAACTTGAAAGTGAGTGTGTGTGTGTGCGTGCGTGCGTGTGTGTGTGTGTGTGTGTGTGTGTGTGTGTGTGTGTGTCCTTCATAACCACAACGCCCTCAAATGTGAACAGGTGTGGGGTCAACACTGGGTCACCAAAAAATCCCGCAATAATGATGATTCTTTGGAAGAACAGAATGACAATGATTTATTAAGCGGGTTAAAATCCCACAACCTTCCTGTCGTAATGCGCATGGCATGACTTTTCCACGCCTGTGAGACCTTCTTGTGGCTCTGTCTGGGTCATGGCACTAAACAGACAGGAAGAAACTAAACTAACACCTGATCCCTGACGACCTGGACCAAATAATTTCGTTGGTTTTGGAGTGCGCCCCGTGCACGTGGCAAGTCATGCTCATAAACACGAACGCAAATCAAAGCTTCATCTTCATCCCCGTGCTGAGTAGAAGGAATATGATCAGCTGGGGTGAAATTAGTAAGGATCTGTTATTCATTTAGAACGTTCAACGTGCGGTTGATTGATGTGTTTAACGTAAAAAATAACGCTCGTTTAGTTCGTACAAAAATTAAATGTACACGAAATCAGGTGCTAATAACTTGAAGGAATTCTTTTCAACCAGTTCAGCATCGATTTAATGCCTAATTCCAGTTAGTGCACGTTGTGCCAGTTAAACGCCACAACACGTATCCAACAACAGAAGAGCTGTCAGTACACCGTGGGAGAAGAACTCTTCTGTGCGGGAGTCGAGAAAGTGGATTTCTCTGTGGGCAGATTTGTTACGTTTGTCACGTGCAGAGAAACTGAGACGTGAGATGAGCGCTACGAATATGGGTATTCAACCGACCTTCGATGTTTCCCTTACAATCGTTTTCAAGTAGTCCACCGGTGCGACATCATGAATTCACCATCGCTAGCAGCTAGCTTCAATCTAGGATGTCACTTCGCACTGCTGTGGCTTACTTCTCCTTGGTACAGGACGAGAAACCTGTCCGCATTAAAAAAAGAGAAAGAAAGAAATCTCGTTCAGCTACGTATTTTCACGCTAAATCTCCGCGTGATTTCAGCTGCGTGGGCAAAGTGGCGACAACTCTACTTTTCGTAAAAACCATCAAAGGAACTTCGGACCAAACAAAACCAACGAAATGAACAGGAAATAAGAAGAGATGTGTGTGCGATAGGGTGTGTGAGTGTGCGTGTGTGCGTGTGTGTGTGTGTAACCGGCGAAATGAACAGGAAACAAGAAGAGATGAAGTCAGTTTGAAAAAGCGTGTTTAACAAAAGCGTAGAATTTTTTATTCAGTGTGAAAAGTCACACTTACCACCAGTGTACAAATTTTCTTTTTATAGTGTGAAAAGTCACACTTACCACAATCGTGCAAGGTTTTGTTTGTTTGTTTTTTTTTTTTTCAGTGTGAAAGGCCACTCTCACCAAACAAACGCGGAGTTTTTTCAGTGTGAAAAGTCAAAACTACCACAAAAGCACAGGTTTTTTTTTTTTTTTCATAGTGAAAGGTCACACCTACCACAAAAGCACAGAGCTTTTTTTTCAGTGTCAAAGGTGACACTTACCACAAAAGTACAAAATTCTCTTTACAGTGTGAAAGATCACACTTACCACAAAAATGCAGAGGTTCTTTTACAGTATGAAATGTCAAACTTGCCACAAAAGCGCAGCGTTTTTTTTCAGTGTGAAAGGTCACACTTACCCACAAAAGCACAGAGTTATTTTTTTCAGTGTCAAAGGTCACACTTTATCACAAAGCACAGTTTTTTTTTCTGTGTGAAAAGTCACACTTACCACAAAAGCACAGTTTTTGTTTTGTTGGTTGGTTGGGTTTTTTTTTTGTCAGTGTGAAAAGTCACACTTTACTACAAAAAAATGCAGATTTTTTTTTTTTAGTGTGAAAGGTCACACTCACCACAAAAGTGCAGAGGATGATTTTTTTTTTCTTGTGTAAAAGGTCACCGTCACCACAGAAAGCGCAGAGGATTTTTTTTCCTTTTTTTCCTCTCTTTTTTTTTCTTTTAACTGTAAAAGGTCGCAGTGACCCCTACTGTTGCCTCTGTCCACACAGGAAGTGACGGACCTGTCGTCAAAGATCTCAGCCAAGGTGCTTCTGAAGAACATGGAGGACCCTCAGGACGCCCCGGCCTTCCTGGCCACCTCTAACGCCCTCAAGCAGCAACGATCCGCCCAGGGGAGACAAGCCACTGACAGCTTATTCTCCTCTTCCCCTTCCGAACTACTTTTTCGTGAGAATGAGGCTATCGAGAGAAGGGTGAGGGAAGTGTTGTGTGTGTGTGTGTGTGTGTGTGTGTGTGTGTGTGTGTGTGTGTGTGTGGATGGGCACTGCTTCATATATATATATGACTAATAAATTCCAAGGATACATAACCGAGCACCATTCCAGCAACTTACAGAGCAGTTTGGAGTTGCAAAGACTGCAAGAAATATTCAATTATAAAACAAAACTTGCTCTTATGTCTTAGAGTGAAGAAATAGGGGTAGGTAAGCATTCATATCTGCAGTGCAGTTAATTCTGCCTAACTAACACACACCAGCCTTTTTTCTGGGATAGCATTCTTCTTAAAACCGAAAAGGCAGAGGAGTTAAGTTACCACTTTCCGCGGTCACTGAGGAGAAACAATCAGGTTTCGAAACACCGGTATCTGACCAGGCGTTATATGTTAGTGAGTTTCCTCCCCATTGGAGAGTGTCTCCTCCTTG
The DNA here is from genome assembly GCA_016801955.1 of Conus betulinus. Taxonomy (NCBI): domain Eukaryota; kingdom Metazoa; phylum Mollusca; class Gastropoda; order Neogastropoda; family Conidae; genus Conus; species Conus betulinus. Next base: position 144,784 of record JADBJO010003528.1, read on the forward strand.
AGGCTATAAGCTTGCTGAAGACTCATTTGAGAAGCATTTGTTATTCCCCACTCACCTTCTCTTCTTAGGGTACAAGATAGGTGCTAAGTGAGGGTTTTTAAAGTGGGACATAGGGCGAGTGGGCGCTGTTGACTGATTGGTATGTGGGGAGTCTGTTGAGGTGATGTGATGATGAGTGGTGTGTGCACGCACGTGTGTGTGTGTGTGTGTGTGTGTTTGTGTGTGCGTGCGTGCGTGTGTGTATGTGTGCGTGAGTGCGCGTGTGTGTGTTTGTGTGTGTGCGTGCGTGCGTGTGTGTGTGTGCGTGTGTGTGTGTGTGTGTGTGTGTGTGTGTGTGTGTGTGTGTGTGTGTGCGCGTGTGCGTGTGCGTGCGTGCGTTTGTTTTTGTGCGCATTTGTGTGTGCATGCGCGCGCGCGCGCGCGTGTGTGTGTGTGTGTGTGTGTGTGTGTGTGTGTGCATGTGTTCGTGTGTGTGGTGTGTGTGTGTGTGTGTGTGTGTGTGTGTGTGTTCATGTGTTCGTGTGTGTGTGTGTGTGTGTGTGTGTGTGTGTGTGTGTGTGTGTTCGTGTGTGTGTGTGTGTGTGTGTGTGTTGAGGGTGGGATGAAGGGAAGGGAGCGAGGAAGAGCGTATAGTGCGAACGGTGCGCGGGATATCTTGGAGTGTGGTATGAGTGGTGTGCGGGTCTCTTGGAGTATTGGAGGCACGGTGTGAGGTCTGTTGCAGAATAGTCTGATTCGGGGTTTCTAGGGTATGAATGGTGTGGGGTCTCTTGGGGGTATAAGTTGCGTAGGGGTGTATTGGAGAATACCATGGGTGGTGTGGGGTCGACTGGAATTACAGTATTGATGGTGTTTGGTCTCATGGAGTACAGTATGAATGGTCTGGGGTCTCTTGGGGGTGTAAGTTCTGTGGGGTCTATTGCAATATGGTAATAGTGGTGTGTTCGGTCTCATGGAGTATAGTATGGGTGGTGTGGGGTCTATTGGAATATAGTATCAGTGGTGTTTGGTCCCATGGTGTATAGCATAGGTGGTGTGGGGTCTATGGAAATATAGTATTAGTGGTGTTTTGGTCCCATGAGTGGTGTGGGGTCTGTTGAAATATGGTATTAGTAGTGGTTTGTCTCATGGAGTATAGTATGGGTGGTGTGGGGTCTATTGGAATATGGTATTAATGGTGTTTGGTCCCATGGTGTATAGCATGGGTGGTGTGTGGGTCTGTTGGAATACAGTGTTAGTGGTGTCTGGTCTCATGGGTGTATAGTATGGGTGGTGTGGGGTCTGTTGGAATACAGTTTAGTGGTGTCTGGTCTCATGGTGTATAGTATGGGTGGTGTGGGGTCTCTGGAGTATAGTATGAGTGGTGTGGATACTTTTTTTTTGAAGTACAGTATTGATGGTGCGGAAGTATAATGGAGTATAGTATGAGTGGTGTGGGAGTGTCTTGGAGTATGAGTGCCGTAAGGACCCTTATAACATAGAATGAATGGTGTTCAGTTCTTTGAGTATAGTATGAGTGGTGTGGGGGTCTCTCGGAGTATAAGTGGCTGTGGGACCCTTGGAATATAGAATGGTGTTAGGTTCTTTGGAGTATAGTATGAGTGGTGTGGGGGTCTCTCGGAGTATAAGTGGCTGTGGACCCTTGGAATATAGAATGGTGTTAGGTTCTTTGGAGTATAGTATGAGTGGTGTGGGGGTCTCTCGGAGTATAAGTAGCATGGGGACCCTTGGAATATAGAATGGTGTTAGGTTCTTTGGAGTATAGTATAAGTGGTGTGGGGGTCTCTCGGAGTATAAGTAGCATGGGGACCCTTGGAATATAGAATGGTGTTAGGTTCTTTGGAGTATAGTATGAGTGGTGTGGGGGTATCTCGGAGTATAAATAGCATGGGGACCCTTGGAACATAAAATGAATGGTATTAGGTTCTTTGGAGTAAAGGGGGAGTGGCGGGGGAAGTTTCGCAGTATAAGTGGCATGGGGACTCTTGGAACATAGAATGAATGGTATTAGGTTCTTTGGAGTATAGTAGGAGGGGTATTGGGGGGTTCTCTTGGGGTATAGTGTGAGTGGAGTGGGGCGGTCCCTTCCAGTATGCTTTGAGTGTGGTGAGGTCTCGTGGTGTAGAGTGCGAGTAGTGTTAGGTCTTTTGAAGTGTAGGCTGAGTGGCGTGGGACCTCATGGGAGTATATTGTGAGTGATGGGGGGGTCTCTTGGAGTAGGACATGAGTAGTGTGGGTATCTCTTGGAATAGATTATCAGCGGTGTGGGGGGCGTTGAGGTCCCGTGGAGTTTAGTAAGAGTAGCGTGGGGGTCTCTGTGAGTATAACATGAGCAGTGTTAGGTCTCAAGGAGTACAGATGAGTAACATGGTGTCTCTTGTAGAACAGTGTATGCGGTGTGGGATTTCTTGGAAAAATGTATGAGAGATGTGAGTTCTCATGGACAATAATAAGAATGGGTGTGGGATCTCACTGAGTATAGTAGGGGTGGTGTAAGATCTTTTTGAATATTGTACGAAAACAGTTGATACCGTGGAGTATATTAAGAATAGCGTGGGGTGTCATAGAGTATTATCATGAGAGGAGTACGGTCCCATGGATATACCATGAATGGTAGGGAGGGGGGGGGGGGGGGGGGGGGGGGGGGGGGGGGGGGGGGCTCTTGGAGTGCGAGTATGCGTGTGTTGGTATTTCGGGGAGTAGGTATGATATGGGGGTCTCTTTGGGTATATCATGAGTAGTGAAGGGTCTCTTTGAGTACATTACGCCAAGTGTGTGTGTGTGTGTGTGTGTGTGTGTGTGTGTGTGTGTGTGTGTGTGTGTGTGTGTGTGGAGGGGGGTGCTCTTGGAGTATAATATGAGAGGTGTGAGGTCTCTTGGTGTATGATATTTGAGGTGTGAAGTCTCTTGCAGTTAGTATTAGAGATGTGAGGTTTCTTGCAGTATAATATTTAAGGGCGTAAAGTCTCTTGCAGTATAATATTTAAGGCGTAAAGTCTCTTGCAGTATAATATTAAGGCGTCTTAAGGTCTCTGCAGTATAATATTTAAGGGCGTGAAGTCTCTTGCAATATAACATTAAAGGCGTGAAGTCTCTTGCAGTATGATATTAGAGGGTGTGAAGTCTTCTTGCAGTATGATATTTAGAGATGTGACGTCTCTCTTGCAGTATGATATTAGGTGTGAGGTCTCTTGCAGTATGAATATTAGAGGGTGTGAAGTCTCTTGCAGTATGATATTAGAGGTGTGAGGTCTCTTGCAGTATGATATTAGAGGTGTGAAGTCTCTTGCAGTATGATATTAGAGGTGTGTGTCTCTTGCAGTATGATATTAGAGGGTGTGAGGTCTCTTGCAGTATGATATTAGAGGTGTGAGGTCTCTTGCAGTATGATATTAGAGGTGTGAGGTCTCTTGCAGTATGATATTAGAGGTGTGAGGTCTCTTGCAGTATGATATTAGAGGTGTGAAGTATCTTGCAGTATGATATTAGGGGGTGTGTGAAGTCTCTTGCAGTATGATATTAGAGTGTGTGAGGTCTCTTGCAGTATGATATTAGAGGTGTGAAGTCTCTTGCAGTATGCATATTAGGGGTGTGAGGTCTTTGCAGTATGATATTAGAGGTGTGAGTCTCTTGCAGTATGATATTAGATGTGTGAGGTCTCTTGCAGTATGATATTAGGATGTGTGAAGTCTGTTGCAGTATGATATTAGAGGTGTGGAGTCTCTTGCAGTATGATATTAGAGTGTGTGAGGTCTCTTGCAGTATGATATTAGAGGTGTGAGGTCTCTTGCAGTATGATATTAGAGGTGTGAGGAGTCTCTTGCAGTATGATATTAGAGGTGTGAGGTCTCTTGCAGTATGATATTAGAGGGTGTGAAGTATCTTGCAGTATGATATTAGGGGTGTGAGGTCTCTTGCAGTATGATATTAGAGGTGTGAGGTCTCTTGCAGTATGATATTAGAGGTGTGAAGTATCTTGCAGTATGATATTAGGGGTGTGAGGTCTCTTTTGCAGTATGATATTAGAGGTGTGAGGTCTCTTGCAGTATGATATTAGAGGTGTGAAGTCTCTTGCAGTATGATATTAGAGGTGTGAGGTCTCTTGCAGTATGATATTAGATGGTGTGAAGGTCTCTTGCAGTATGATATTAGAGGTGTGGGAGTCTCTTGCAGTATGATATTAGAGGTGTGAGGTCTCTGCAGTATAACATTAAAGGTGTGAAGTCTCTTGCAGTATGATATAGAGGTGTGGAGTTCTTGCAGTATGATATTAGAGGTGGTCTCTTGCTTGATGTTGAGGGTGTGTGAAGTCTATGCATATGCATGATTAGAGGTGTGAAGTCTCTTGCAGTATGATATTAGAGGTTTGTGAGGTCTCTTGCAGTATGAACATTAGAGGTGTGGAGTCTCTGCAGTATAATATTAGAGGTGTTGGAGTCTCTGCAGTATGATATTAGAGGAATGTGAGGTCTCTTGCAGTATGATATTAGAGGTGTGAGGTCTCTTTGCAGTATGATATTAGAGGGTGTGAAGTCTCTTGCAGTATATATATTATTGAGTTGTGGAGTCTCTTGCAGTATGATATTAGAGGTGTGAGGTCTCCTTGCAGTTATGACTTAGAGGTGTGAGGTCTCTTGCAGTATGATATTAGGGTGTGGAGTCTCTGCAGTATGATATTAGAGGTGTTAGGTTCTCTGCAGTATGAGAGTAGAGCGGTGTGAGGTCTCTTGCAGTAGTAATTAGAGGTGACGGTCTCTTGCAGTATGATATTAGGAGCGTGAAATCCCAGGGAGGAGAGTAACGAGTAGCGTGGAAGTCTCTTGCAGTATGATAATGAGAGGTGTGCTGTCTCTTGGAGCATGATATGAGAGGTACTTGTGTGAGTCTTTTTGGTTCCCAGTATGGTATTAGAGGTGTGTGAGGTCTCTTGAGTGTAGGATATTAGAGGTGTGAGGTATTAGTTTTCCCGTAGTATGTATGACGGTTGTGGAATCTTCTTGACAGTAGTATATCGAGGTGGGAGTCTTCTCTGCAGTAATAAATAGCCGTTTAAGAGGTGTTGGGCTAACTTACTTGCAGTATGATAATTAGAGGTTCGTGTTCGTTCGTTGCAGTCTTGTTTTATAACTTCTTCTGGATGTGAGTTCAGTAGCTTTTGCAGATTTCTTTCCCCCTCTTGAGGGTGGTGTGAGTTCTTTGTGATCTGTCTTTCTGCCAAACATGGGCTTTTCTTTGAGCGGGGACTTTTTTGTGTAGTTTTGGTTTTAACAGTCACGTCTTTTGTGGTCTTTTGTAGTATTATAGAGTTGGTTGGGAGGCTGCCTTTTTTCTTGCAGATTAGAGTATTAGAGGTGTGGAGTTTCTCGCCGTATAGATGAATTGGTTGTGTGATATGTCTTCTTTTTGAGCAGTATGGTTCCCCCCCTTAGTAGGTCGTATGAGGGACATTCTTCATTAAATATTAAGAGGTTGGAAGTCTTTTGTTTGTTTGTGTTTTATATTGAAGAGTGCAGGTAGGCTATAAATCCCCTTTTTTTTTCGATATTTTCTTTCTTTTTTTTTTCTTCTCTTTCTTTCTCTCCTCCTTTCCTCCTTTTTCGTTCTTTTTCTTCTCTTTCTTTCTTTTTCTTTCCGTTTGTTTCTTCTTTCTCTTTTCATTTCTCTTTTCTTTTCTTTCGTCTTCCTTCGGAAGTTGTCTCTCATTTGTTTTATTCTTTCTTCTCTTTTTCTTTTGTGTTCTTTCTCTCGTCTCTTCTCTTCCTTTTTTCGTTCTTTTCGTTTTACTTTCTCTCTTTCCTTCTCTTTAGGAGTTTTCTTTTGTTTCCTTCTTTGAGGTTCATACTTGTCTTTTTCCAGTATAGTAAACATTGTGAAAAAAAGTGTTTTGCGGTATTGTTCACAGAATTTACAGGAAAGCAAAATAGACGAGCACGATGACCCGAATCTGTCCCTGCATTGTTACCATGTTAACGATCTAGCTCTTTCCTAAGTTGTGGCCACCTCTGTGTTAAGTTCTCTTGTGTGTTCCTGTTTGTGTTTTGTGTTTTTGTTTGTGTTGTGTAGTGTCCCCAGGTGCTTTTTTGTGTGTGTGTCCGTGGTGTGTCCCCCTTCCCTGGGTGTTGTTGTGTGGTGGTTATTCCCTTTTTCTTTCCCCTTGTTTTCTTTCTTTCATTGGCTCTTTTTTTCACTTCTTTTTCAAACTTCTTTCTTTCTTGTCATTTCTCTTTCCGTTCTTTTTTTTTCTTTCCCACTTTCCTTCTTCTTTTGGTTTTTTCGAACTTTCTTCCACTTGTCTTTTCGTTCTTCCTTCTTTCTTATTCTTTCATTTTCTTTCTTTTTTCTTGCTTCTCTCTCTCCCTCTCCATTCTGCACTCCTCTTTGAGGCTTTCCCTCTCTTTCTCCCTTTTCCTTTTCTTTCTTTCCTCTCTCTTTTCTTTCTTTCTCGTTTCCGTTGGTCACCTCGTTTCATCCCCATCCACAAAAAAAACCAACAACAAAAAACCGATTTACAGGAAAGCAAAATAGGCGAGCAACGATGACCGCATCTGTTTGGCTGTTTACATTTTCACTTCATTAGCGGACTCAGTTGTTTGGCCCCTCTCGTGTGGTGTGTGTGTGTTTGGGTGTGTTGGTGTTGCCCTGTGTGTGTGGTTGTGTGGGTGTGTGTGTGTTGGTGTGTGTGGGGGTGTGGTGTGTAGTGGTGGGCGTGTGGTGTGTGGTGTGTAGAGGTCTGCTACACAATCAACACCAAAGCATTAGCATCAGGTAACCGTAGCACAGTAACTGTCCCACTTTCGAGGTTACTAACCAGTGAGAACGAACAGGCGGGACACTGGACAAGTTACTCCTACAGAAGAAAGAAATCATACCCATCACCGTTTCACTAATATCTCACCCCCCTGGTTCACATTACAGCTCAACTGAGAGAGGGCTACAAGTTCTTCCCGGACGACAAGCAATCATCCCGCCACCGTACGGCCGCACACCAGGACCTCCCAAGCGTCCCACGGCAAACCAGGCACAAGGGAGGGTACGCCGGCAGGGACAACGGGCACCGCGCCCTCTCTAGGCTGCGGATGACCACCGACCTTGACCTGCAGACGACCCGGCCCAGACGGTCGGGGGTGAAGGTCCGGGCGGCAAGGTCCGGGCCCCATCGAGCAGAGCTAACCTGCAGCCCAAGCTCCGGACGCCGTGCGCCCCCTCTGCTGGCCGACCTCCACAGCGCCCCCCAGGGGGAGGAGCCCCGAGACCTCAGCCCGGAACCGCATCGGCTACTACTTCGTCCTCGTCCAGGCTGCCGCTCAGCCAGAGGAGTAGAACCTACTTCGACAGCTCCCGCTCGGCCGCCAACCCTTCCAAGCTTGCCCGTCACCAGAGTGGAGGAGGAGGAGAGGTGGTGGCGGTGGGGGGGTGCGGCCGTTGAGCAGGCGTCATCCGAGCCAAGGGAGGCCAGCCGAGCGAGGCCTGCACAACATGATCCAGACCAGATCCTGGACGGACATGGACAGCAGTCGCAGCAGAGCAGGGAAGTCCACGGGGATTGCCAGCCGGGAGATGCCGCTCCGCTTCAAAGACCTGCTTCGTCCCCATAGCCAGGGTGGAGGGCCAGAAGGTGTAGATCGATAATACATCCCTCATCCTCTCCCCCCCCCCCCATCCCTCCCCCCTCCACCAGTGCAACCCAGAGCTCATAGCCAAGGTGGAGGATCCATAAGGTGTAGATCCATAATGCATCCCTCACACACACACACACACACCACACACACACACCCCCCCCCCCCCCCCCCCACCCCCCACCCCCCCCTCTTCACCAGTACAACCCAGATCCGTAGCCAGGGTGGAGGGCCAGAATGTGTAGATCGATAATCACTTCCCCTCACCCCCCCCACCCCACCCCCCTTCGTACCAGTACAATGGTAGTAGATCCCATAGCAGGGTAGAGGGCCAGAGATGTAGATCGTTAATACATCCCTCATCACCCCCACCCCCCTACCAGCGCAACCCAGAATCCCCCCCCCCCCCCCCTACATCCCCAGCACCCTCTCCATCCCTTTGAAACAAGCAAACAAACAAAAAAAGGCACTGCGCATACAATTCAATAGGGAAATGAAGCGGTCAGATCGAGGTTGATGGAGGCTGAAGAACAATGATGAAGAAAAGACGATTCACTGGTGACTGGCAGAACCAGAGACAACAACAATTGCCAAAGAATGATGGGGACAAATAACATGATTCACAACAGAACTGGGGTGCATTGAGGAGACAACTGAGACTGGTGGAAGAATCGTGTGAAAGAAACACACACACACACACACACACACACACCACACACACACACACACACACACACACACACACACACCAGACCCCTGTCAACACAGACCCCTGTCAAAGCTGGACAATCTGGATCCCTGATGTAATCTGGATCGGCAACGGATCGTACAACTCCATAGATACAAATATGTCCTATAATTCGCTGCTGTTTTTGTCGTTGAGATCTATGCGTTATTGCTTGAGATATTTACGAAAATGTTGACAGTATTAAAGAAAGTGAGGGAGGGTTAGAGAAAAAAAAAAACAGATCCCTCCATTGATCCACAAATGGACCAAAATTTTATGGGTTGTTGTTTTTGGGCCACATTCTGTCATTCCACCGACATACATTCCTGCTCGCAATTTGGTGTCGTAAGCAGCATTCTTTTTGAGTCATGGGCCTGCGATTATTCATCATGCGAGCAAGAGTTACCTCCCTTGTTTGTTGTTTACTGTTTACTGTTCCTTGTCCTCACTCAAGATTTCCTTTCATACCAATCAAACTGATATTAACTGCATTTATTACTGTTCGTCTCTCTGTGTTTTGACTATATTTCAAGATCGAAAAGGCTGTGGCAGTCTTGAATAAATGTTAATTTGTGTTTGTTCGTTTCTCCAGTTGTTGTTGTTGTGTAGATGTATCAGGTATTGGGTATATGAGCAAGCTTGGAATATGCTGTTAGGAGGATGTCTCCCATGTTTGTTCTGTGTGCTATTTGTTGTTCATTTCTGCGAGGTGATTTGGTGTCGTAAGTGGTATTCATTTGGAGTCATGGACGTGTATTTATTTCATCATGGGAGCAAGAGTTACCCCCCTTGTTTGTTGATTACAGTTCTGTTAAGATTTCTTTTCATCGGTTTAGTCGTGTTTGCATAAAATCTTGCCGACAGACAGACAAACTAACAAACCAACAGCAACATGGAAACAAACACTATTCTGAAGGTGATCAACGTAATTTACAATTAACGTGATAAGAGAGAGAGAAGAGCAAAAACGGCTGAACAGTTGTAAAACTAATACAGATTCACAGCTTTACTACCGTAAAGGCATTTGATGTCATAACATCACGACTTGAATAACAAAAAAAAATGTAGGGTAAGTGTAGCTCCCACGATGAAATCATTACAGGTTGTTTACTGCACCAACTCGTTTAGCAGAAATGACAACACAGAGTATAGAGAACATTAAGCTTGAAGAACAAATAAACGTAACAACGTGGTACTCTTCCTCTTAGTTCGTGCTATCAATTGAAAATGGTGACCTCACATCGGAAGATCGGCACTCTTTTGCAACCTGCACAAAACATAGCATGAATACTTAGTTCCAGTCTTTATGCATTAAATCAAAACTTTACTATGTCACTCTAGCCTGTCCGTCACAAATGAAACATCATTTATCATGTGTCTTATAATACCAAAAGCAAATGCAGAGCTCTTGTGTACGTCTATTTATTTATCTATATGGGTGCTCATTTGTGTGTGTGTGTGTGTGTGTGTGTGTGTGTGAAGACCCCTTTTTGATAGGCAGGAGAGTCTACCGAATTTCACGGGGTTTCTATTTAACCCGTGTAGAAGTTCTTTTCGTCAGCAGGTAACCAGGATGCAGTAGCAAGCCTGATCAGCACTGAACAGAACGAAACACGTGTCGCTTGCTGGTTTAGCTGACCTCCATTTTGCAAGAACGATAAATCTTACACACCCCTCACTGTCTCCAAGAAGCATTTCCTTCACCTTCCCCCATTCCCTTTAAAAAAAATAAGTCTATATCCCCCCCCCCCCCCCCCCCTCCCCCTCCCCGACGTAATGTGTACTATGTCTTTTTTTTCTCCTTTTTTAATCTAGGATGAAATTCGATGTTTTGCTCCAACGCCCCCCCCCCCCCCCCACCCACCCACCCACCCCCCACTCCACCCCCCCACCCCACCCCAACCCCCTCCCCCTTCCCCGTAAGCACTGGGGGCCAAGGTTTGATTTCTATGTACATTCTTTTTGCTTTGTTGTCTCACATGCTACACACCGTCAGTGGTGCTCCCATTCTGCTTATCCCGGGACCCCCAGACACAGCTACACCCGGACACTGAGGTCATCATGAAAGCAGGGCGCAAAAGCCTACAGATTTTTTTTTTTTTTTTTTTTTTTTTTTTTTTTTTTTGTAAATGATGATTATCGAGGATGAGAATGCCAAAGGATTTACTCTGGAGTTCCGTTCAGGTCTGCGACCACGTGACAAGACTGCCAAATCTGTGCTTTCTCTCTTCATTTAAACAGGGGTCAGTCAGGCCCGAGAGATGCAAGTACCTGTAATGTTGGTAAAGAATTTTGAGCGATACTCTCAGAGACTGGTAAAGGGATAAAAACTCCACTGTGTGGTGTCCTTCTTCCCATTTTTGAGCCATCACACACACACACACACACACACACCACACCACCACACACACACACACACACACACACACACACACACACACACACACCACCTTTGGCTGGGAGGGGATGTCCCGGCGAGGTGAAACACTCCCACTGATATTTGCTTCGGAAGGGATTCAGCCCCCAGACTCCCAACCGTTTAACCCGCTGCGCCAACCACGGAGTCACGGCAGTCAGTGCTTGCTTATGCTATGATTGACTGAGGGTTTCTTTTTTTTTTTTCTTCTTTTTTTTTTTTTTTTTTTTTTCTGAAACTGAGCTCGTGATTTATCAGATGGTAATCTAACTCTCACTCTGGCTTTGTGACGGACTTAGGAATTCCTGCAATACGTTTTGGGGGAAAAAAAAAAAAAAAGAAAGAAGAAGAAAGAAAGGAAGGAAGAAAGTTGATGACTGATTTCATCTTTTGTACTTTTATGTCAGTAAAGAGATATAGTATGCACCCATTGACAAAACTGCTTCTTGGGAACACACGCGACTGGTAATCATCAACGTTCGGGATTGACATCGACCACTCTTCCGCCCCTTCCCTCATCCTCTCAAGCTCCTTCCCTGTCCTTCCCCGCCTATTATCCCCCCCCCCCCCCCCCCCCCCTCCCCGCTTTTTCCCCCCACCCCCATTTTCCTCAGCAAGAAATACTCATCCTGACTGGTAAAAAAAAACAAACATAAAAAGCTTGGTGTGCGTGTGTGTGTGTGTGTGTGTGTGTGTGTGTGTGTTGTGTGTGTGTGTGTGAGAGAGAGAGAGAGAGAGAGAGAGAGAGAGAGAGAGAGAGAGAGATCCTTATCCTGTGCTATTTTCCCATCAAGCAACTGTTTAAAATTTATCTAATATTTATGTTCTTGTCAATATCTATTGCCAGTCAAGAAACGTGTTGACGTACCCTGGATTTTTTTTTTTCGGCTTTGTGTCAAAAAAAAAAAAAATCTCCATTCAAACATAGTCTTCTTGTTCATGGTACCCATAACGATCCAGTATTATAACTGACTGAACATGAAATCCTTTGTATGTAAGTGGAGTTATCGTTATTTTATATTTATTTTTTTTACATAATAGAAATAAAGACATTTCTTTACATTTGAGTGTGAGTTTGTCTCTGGGTGATATTTTTCTCCATTCTTTTGAGACCCCCCCCCTCTCTCTCTCTCTCTCTCTCTCTCTCTCTCTCTCTCTCTGCTGTGTGTGTGTGTGCGTGCGTGCGTGCGTGCGTGCGTGTGTGTGTGTTTACTGCAAATGGTTGTTAATGAAGGGAGACAAGTGAAGTGACCCTATTAACAATACCGGTCATGCGTGTCTTCGCCAGTTCCCAATCCTTTTAGCAGATTAGGAAGCGAAGGTTGCGTGAGCGAGGACAAATCCCTTCCACAGTTTATACATTGCCAATGACCCATCGAAATCAGTGAGATTAACAGAAAGCGCGTGCGATCTTTGTACCGACTGATCAGAAACCCGGAAAGAGAGAGAGAGAGAGAGAGAGAGAGAGAGAGAGAGAGAGAGAGAGAGAGAGAGGTGTTCGTCGATCCTCTGTCTCACCACCCAATTTATTTTCGCATAAATTCCGGGGGAAAATATTTTGATTGCAAATATTTTTCTTTAAAGAACATTGTCCTAAACAGCTGGCTTAATCAAAAAAAAAAATAAATAATAAATAAAAAATAAAATAAAATAAAATAAAATCAGAGTTTCACGACAATCTTTCTGCGACAAATGGTTCTTTGATGCATTGAAGAAAAGAATTTTAAAAAGGGGGAAGGGGGGGAGGGGGGGGGGGGGGGGGAACCTCTCAGAGACACATCAGTGTATTAAGCAGAAAAGGAAAGCGTCGTTTGACCCTGCATGGACAGCAGACAGACGGACAAAGAGAAATAAAGAATTACTGTTTTCCATTCCCCATTCTACATTTATTTTCCGCCCAATGTGAGGAGACAAGTGATTGTTTCTTCTTCGATTTCGTTGTCTTCAATGTTGCTTGT
>JADBJO010003528.1:160000-167500 GCA_016801955.1 Conus betulinus
CACTAACCCCCATACTGACACTGATCAGTACCCTGCGTGAAGGAGCTCTCCCTCTGAAAAGCGCTATCACATCCGTCCAACGACAGTCCCCATGAACTGGCTGATGCCGGCGACCGCGACAGAATCAAACCAACGCCAGAGTCGTGGAGAGGACATTGAAACTGAAGTCACCATGACAGCAGGACATGAAGGGCCACAGAGTTTAATGACTTTAACTTTCACAAAAACAAAAAATGCTGATCAGTAAGGGTGAGGATGATAATGATGCTTCGGATTTCCAGCCTGGTCTGAAACTGTACGACAGGGCTGTAGTCTACGCTACTTTTATATATAACCCGGCGTCAACCAGGCCCGAGAGAATTAGACATCGGCAGTGTTTGTCAGGAATTTGAGCAATACCCTCAGAGACGCATTCATTCAGTGGATGAAACGTCACTGTGTAGTCCCAGTCTTCCCAACTGAGCCCATAGCAAACTCAACTCTGGGTAGCAGCCAGTCGGGGCAGAAAAATCCCAACAAACAAACGGCTATGATGGGAATCGAACTGACGACCTCCCAGCCGGGAGTCCGAAACGCTAACCACTTCGCCCCAGCGGCTAGTAACACCTCCTTTCCAACCCCTCTCCACATACCACCCTCCGCTCTTCAAGGGACCACACTCGTGACCTCCTCTTGTGAACACCTCCCGCTGACGAGTACCACGAGCTGCGGTGTCTGTCCCAGCTACGGACCGACAGTGATGACTGCTTGAGAAACTAGCACGTGCGCTCACTCGACATTGATGACGTGGAAATCGGTGACGTGGACGCCGTTGACGTGGAAGCGAAGGCCTTTTTAATATTAAAAAGGCAAAGGCCGAGGCATGAGGGAGTTGTTTTTTAGATTGTGAGAGTTGTCTTGTGAGTGGTCCACGAATTGTGGTTGAGTTGTACCACCTACTAGACATCTTCAGTGACTCCCAACAGAGAGCGACTTTATCAGCCATGCACGGTCTGCAAGTACTTCTGGCTCTCTGCCTTTGGTCTCGTGAGTTTTTTCTTTACATGTCTGTCTTTCTATCTACATGTATACATACATGTATACAATGTATACACACATTGAAATACAATGTATTTCATACATTAGAATTTAATTGTTAATGCATTTGTTAAGGTATTGAAAAAAAAAAAATCTAAACCATCTACATGTATATATTTCATACATTGAAAATAAACCGTTAATGCATAAAAATGCATTGAAAAAAAATCTGAACCATGTACATATATATATATATATATATATATATATATATATATATATATATATATTTCAAACTTGAAACAAATGAAACAAATGTGTTAATGCATTTGTTAATGTATTAAAAAATATTTCTTTCTATCAGCGTGTATATATTTCATACTGAAAAGAAAAATTTGTTACTGAATTCGTTTACGCATTTCAAAAAAAAAAAAAAAAAAAAGTCTTTCCTTCTTTCTTCTGCCTTTTCTTCCTTCTTTCTTTTCGACTCTTGGTCCTTTCATTACTAATTGATTTCTTCCTTCCTTCCTTCCTTTCTTCATTTCCTTCTTATTTCTTGCTTTCTGTCTTTCTTCATTCTTTCCGTTTTTACCTTTCTTTCTTTCTTTTTTTTTCCTTTTACTTCTTACTTCTGTCTTTCTTCATTTCATCTTTCCTACCTTTCTTTCTTTCTTCTTTTCCTTTTTTTACTTCTTTTTTTTTTTTTTTTTTTTTTTTTTTTTGCTTTCTTTTCTCCTTCCTTCCTTCTTTCTTCTTTTTCTCGTCCTTTTTTTTTTTACTTCCTTCTTTTTGTCTCTTCCTTTTTTCTTCACTCTCCCTCTTCCTTCCATTTTTGTTTATTGATCTATTTTTAGTCCATCTGTTTAACTGACAGTGTAATTTGATATATCATTATTAATTTTAATGGTAGTAGTAGTAGTAGTAGTAGTAGTAGTAGTAGTAGTAGTAGTAGTAGTATTATTGGTGTTGTTGCCATTCTCATTTCATTTAGTAGCAGAAGCAGCAGCAGTAGTAGCAGTAGCAACAATAGTAGTGGTCGTTGTAATTTAATTTATGCAGTGTGAAATCAATCTATTTGTACATTTGTTGATTTGATTGCTTATTATTATTATTATTATTATTATTATTATTATTATTATTATTATTATTATTGGCATTGTTTTCAGCCTCTTCCGTCTTATTTTGTTAATTCTTGATTTAAAAAAAAATCAACACAATCATACACACACACACACACACACACAACATATATAACACACACACACATACACATATACACACACACATATATATATATATATGAACAATTAATAGAAAACAAGTATTAATATATATTATCCATATTACAGTAATGATTCGGCAAAGATATA
The DNA here is from genome assembly GCA_016801955.1 of Conus betulinus. Classification (NCBI taxonomy): domain Eukaryota; kingdom Metazoa; phylum Mollusca; class Gastropoda; order Neogastropoda; family Conidae; genus Conus; species Conus betulinus. The sequence continues at coordinate 162,388 of JADBJO010003528.1, forward strand.
TATATTGTTGTTGTTGTTGTGTTGTTGTTAACGACTTGTGTACGTATTTCTTTTCCTCAGTCTGAAAAGAACTCACAAATGTATAGATAACTGCGTCGACTGGATGAATGTTTTAATGTTTAAAATAACCAGCACCTTTTTGAGATATCTGACAGTATATTCACAGGTCGTACGCCACAATAAGGATTTTTGTGGTAAAACACTATAGAATTCACGTAAGCGTTTTGAGGCCTACCATAAATTTGAGTCAGCATTTAATGTTAAACTGATGATTGATCATAAGAACAACTCCCCACTGATTATTTCCCTTGTTTGGGGGATATTCACCGATGAAATCACAAACAATTTTCAAATACATGACCTTCCCCTAAGGTGACACACACTTTAGGCCTTCGCACTCACCCGTGACCCTATATCTTTGCGCCAGCTTCAATTCAAGAGCCCAAAATAATCCCATTCCTTTGATTTTAATCTGTCTGTTTGAACCACCTAGCTTGTTCCTTGATGGCCATATGAAAAAAAAAATGAGAGACCCCTTAAGCAAGGCCTTGGCGCATTGATTTTTGGAGCGCCGCCATATGCAAATATCCCAGAAAGAAGTAGACACTAGGGCACTCGTTTTAACATTCTCCTTACCTCCTGGGTATTAAATCACCCACAGTCATGATTTTCACCTGATAACTGACGCAGTTTTCAAGCTGTCTCCACAAGATTTTATGACGTTGTCAATAAAGCATGGCACCCAAATCTGTACCCCACAAACACTGGGGGCAAGGCTTTATCCTTCAGTAAAAGTATGGGTCGCTGGAGACCCATGAGGTACGGCAAAGCTATAGTTGTTCAGGGGGGAAAAAAGTGTGGGTCTTAAAGACCCACGACGTAGGGCAAGACTTTATACCCATGCAAAAAGCATAGTCCTTCGAGACCCACAACGTATGGCAAGGTTTTACACCCATGCAAAGAGCATGGGATCCGTGAAGAGCCACAACGTATGACAAGGCTTTATACCCATGCAAAAGACATGGGTCCTTGAAGACCCACAACATATGGCAAGACTTTATACCCATGCAAAAAGCATGGGTCCTTCAAGGCTCACAAAGTATGGCAAGGCTTATACCCATGCAAAAAGCATGGGTCCTTGAAGATCCACAACGTATGGCAAGGTTATATACCCATGCAAAAAGCATGGGTCCTTCAAGGCTCACAACGTATGGCAAGCGTTTATACCTATGCAAAAAGCATGGGTCCTTCAAGACCCACAACGTATGGCAAGGTTTTATACCCATGCAAAAAGTATGGGTCCGTGAAGATCCATAACATATGGAAGATTTTATACCCATGTAAAAAGCATGGATCGCTAGAGACCCACCACATACGGCGCACAAAGTTTTAGGCAATGTGTGGCGAAGGTGAAGAGGGCAGATCTTCGGGAAAGGTTGTACAGATCCTGCATCAAAACCGGATCCCCACCAAATGTTCATGGTTTCATCCTTGGGCCTTTTTTTTTTTTTTTTTTAAAGTTTCCACCAAGTTTCGTTAAATTAGTTCACTTTCTTTTTCTGGCATCCTGCTCAAGATTTCTAGCCTGCCATTGATTCCAATCTGCACCGACATGGAATGGGCTTGTCTTTTGGCCAGATCCATCCTTGCATAAAGTATTGTTCAAATCAGTACTGTGGGCGTTTCCATCATCTTGTGAACAGTCAGACATACAGACAAACAGACTAACAACCTGGAGAGTGATCCACACGACGTGGCTTCAGTCTCTAGAGCATCTTTTTTTTTTTTTCTTTTCTTTTCCTCCCCCCCCCCCCCCCCCCCCCCTCTCTCTCTCTCTCTCTCTCTCTCTCTGTGCGCGCGCGCGCGCGCGCGTGTGTGTGTGTGCGTGCGTGCGTGCGTGCGTGTGTGTGGTGCGTGCGTGTGTGTGTGTGTGCGTGTGTGTGTGTGTGTGTGTGTGTGTGTGTGTGTGTGTGTGTGTGTGTTTGATGTCTAGTCTTCATTCTCGTCTTGTAGGTCTTTCTCCCAGACCACTTCTTTCAACTCACTCACGCGTAGGCACATTCAGGATCGTCCTGTCACAACTTCGATCCACAGGGAGCGATTATTCATACTACAACTCCATTATCACGTTCCATTTAGAAAAAAAAAAAAAGTACATGAAGTTGCCGTGAGGCGCCCCATGACAGGAGACACTGCACTGCTGGTGAGTCATTTCAGTGGTTTGAGTTGTGCCTGGTATAATCCAACACGCTTGTTGTTTGTCCTTCGCGGGCGAAGATGACCACGACTTCTGCCATTACTAGGTGGTGGTGTGTGTCCGAAGATGGCTGATCAGGCGGGTTCTCGCATGGGTGGATAGTCTGATGCAGTGTGGACAGGGCAGACTTGGAGATGAGCCAGGCTGAAAGGTGGTGCTTGCTCCGTTTTTGCTCCTGTGTTCTCCACTCGCCTCGTTTCAAAAGCGTTCACTTCGGATCTGATCATGGCGCGCCAGGTTGAGCGACCTTGCGCAGCATCTTCCCAGGAGGCAGGGGTGACGCTACAGCACTTCAGTGAGTCCTCCAACCTAAGCAGGGCATCGCACACGATGCTCCTAACTGATGACGATATTTGCTTCATCAGCGGATCGAGAGTGAGTTATCATCCTTGCCTTCCTTCTTCGCCGACTCCTGTCTTTCTCCCAGAGGGCGCCACCACATCCGTCCCACGACCTGAACTTGGCCCGATGCTGTGTACTTTGACATGAATTATCCAAGGCATGGGTATAGGCAGGGAATCTACAATGGGGTCACTTAGAGAACGGGGCATGAAGGCCACAGAACTGTTCTTCGTCCTTTTTACTGTATGTCCTTGAAGAGCCACTGAGGCTCTACATTGAAGAACTGTTCACCAGAGTTCTCATGTACCATTAATCGTGTCCCAAGGCCTGGGTCTCTGCCAATGCCTCCCCTGCCCATTGTGCAGTGTTGTCAGTCAATCACTGGTTAGGATTTTTATTGTTATCTATTTATTTATTTTTATCTTCCTCCCACAGAACTAGAGAGTTGTTTTTAAAACGATGATTAATGAGGGTAATAAAGATGATACCAGGCAGTTCCATCTAGCTCAGAGAGTTCTCGACAGGGCAACACACGATCTTTCCTTCATTGAAGACGAACTGATGCTCACCAGGCTTGAGAAATACAGCACTCTGCATTGTCGGTCAGGAAATTTGCAAGACTCTCAGAAACACATGCTGAAGAAATTGCCGGAAATATCACATGAAAATATCATGTATATAGGGTTTTGCAGAAACGCTCGCCAAAAGACACCAGTACTAGTCTCTGTCTGTCTGCGTCAACTGTCTGTCTGTCTGTCTGTCTGTCTGTCTGTCTTCTCCCACCCTCACTCCCTCCCTCTCTCTCTCTCTCTCTCTCTCTCTCTGTCTTTTTCTCTCTCTCTCTCTCTCTCTCAGCGCTTGTGAAAAAGCGGGGAAAATTCTGAAAAACTTGTGTCCTTTGATTTCAGCTGTCTTCCCCTTTTCCAAAAGGAAGCGGGCATCGAACTCATCCCTTTCTCCAGCAACCCAGTCCAGTCCAAGGCCCAGCTGATTCCTCTCAGCTGGATCCCCGTTGGTGAGGATGAAGAGGAAACACCCAAGGCCCAGCTGATTCCTCTCAGCTGGATTCCCGTCGGTGAAGATGCGGAGGAGGCTCCCAAGGCTCAGCTGATTCCTCTGAGCTGGATTCCTGTCGGCGAGGATGTAGAGGAGGCGCCCAAGGCTCAGCTCATTCCTCTCAGCTGGATTCCTGTCGGTGAAGATGCAGAAGAGGCGCCCAAGGCTCAGCTGATTCCTTTAAGCTGGATTCCTGTCGGCGATGATGTAGAGGAGGCACCCAAGGCTCAGCTGATTCCTCTCAGCTGGATTCCTGTCGGTGAAGATGCGCCAAAGGCACAGCTCATTCCTTTGAGCTGGATTCCTGTCGGTGAAGATGCGGAAGAGGCTCCCAAGGCTCAGCTAATTCCTCTGAGCTGGATTCCTGTCAGTGAAGATTCAGAGGAGGCGCCCAAGGCTCAGCTGATTCCTTTGAGCTGGATTCCTGTCGGTGAAGATGCGGAAGAGGCTCCCAAGGCTCAGCTGATTCCTCTCAGCTGGATTCCTGTCGGTGAAGATGCAGAGGAAGAGCAGCCCAGACCCAGTTGTTTCCTGTCAGCCGGATCCCTGTGGGAAAGGTCGCCCCGGGGGAGGTGAAGCCCCAGCTGATTCCGCTCAGCTGGATCCCAGTGGAAGAGGAGGGACCTCGACCTCAACTGATTCCTTTGAGCCACATCCCCGTGCCGGAGTAGTCAGGACAGGCAGCCGAAGAGACAGCCAAAAGGACCCCCGAGTTCTACACTCAATCTAGGGAGACAACTCGTATCATGATTTATGACGCGTTTTAAGGTTTTTTCCAGCAGTAAAGTTCTGTTGTTGGCTGTTCTCTCAATTCAGTTAAAAGAAAATTCAATGAAAAACAATTGTCATGACTGGATGAGAGATTATTGTGTAAATGCAAGAGTTCAGGATGAGCTTCTTCTTCTTCTTCTTCTTCTTCTTTCTTTCTTTCTTCTTTCTTTTCTTTGTCTTACTTTCTTTCTTTACTTTCTATCTTTCCTTCTTTGTTTCTGTGTATGCAGGCTAATACTCCTGCGGACACTGCCTGTATAGACAGGCAGCGGAGTTTTGTATTTATGACCGTTTTTTATCTCACCATTAGGGCAGCCATACTCCCATCTTCGGGGAAATTTCTTTCTTTTCTTTCTTCTGCTCTCAATGTTTCTCTGTCGCTCTACATCTCTCTGTCTGTCTATTGATCTGTCTGTCGGAGGCATTCGGGAGAGCGTAGACCTCCGCAGTGGGCGTGCAGATGGTGTCGGATCAACACTTCATACCCCCCCCCCCCCCCCTCCTCCTTCTCTGCACACCTCTCCCGCCTCCTCACCACACGCGTGTATACGTTTGTTTTGTACTGAGAAAAATGTTGAAAACAAGAAAAAATAGATGAATATATGAACAAAATCATCATCGTCGTTATAATAATAATAACAATAACAATAACGATGATGATGATGATGATGGTAATAATAATAATAA
>JADBJO010003528.1:177500-180000 GCA_016801955.1 Conus betulinus
CTTTGCAACTAGACCCGAGACATGGTCATTTTTGTTTTTTGGAATGACAAAATGTGGAGGAAAAACTGTGTAAAGGACTTTTCCCTGTGGGGATTCTGGGGGGACATGGGGGGGGGGGGGAGGGGAAGGGGGAGAGGAGGCTCTTTCAGTACAGACAGCCTGGTATTTTTTTTTTTTTTTTTTCTGTCCCAATATCTGTGCCACCTCAGAGGCAGTGCACCCACACCGCTCATTCCGACACCCCGTCCACAGCCACAGCCCGGTCGGCCCCGCCGCTGCCCCAGCACCAGCAATCCACAGGGAGCAGTCAGTGTCAAGTCGTCAAGAGGCAACCCACCGGAGGAGACACTGCACTGCTGCCGAGTCACTTCGGTGGTGTTCAGTGGCGCCAGTTCTGATCTAACATATGCAGGACCCCACCTACTAAGCCCCCTACTGACAACAATAATTGCTTAGTCGCAGAGCCGACATGAGTGAACTCTCCCTCTGGAGGGCACCACACCGCGTCCATCCAACGACAGCCCCCATGGACTCGCCGGTACCTGTGACCCCGACAAAAACAAACCAAGGACTCAGACGTGGCAAGGACATGGAAATTGAGGTCACCATGAGAACAGGGCATGAAGGGCCACAAAATTTGAGACAACCTGTTGTGTTTTTGTCTTTCTTCAGTGTTGTTGACTGCCTGCCTGTTTGTCTCTCTTCAGTGTTGTTGACTGCCTGCCTGTTTGTCTCTCTCTTCAGTGTTGCTGACTGTCTGCCTGTTTGTCTTTCTTCAGTGTTGTTGACTGTTTGCCTGTTTGTCTTTCTTCAGTGTTGTTGACTGTCTGCCTGTTTGTCTTTTCTTCAGTGTTGCTGACTGTCTGCCTGTTTTGGTGTGTTTGTCGTTCTTCAGTGTTGCTGACTGTCTGCCTGTTTTGGTGTGTTTGTCGTTCTTCAGTGTTGCTGACTGTCTGCCTGTTTTGGTGTGTTTGTCGTTCTTCGGTGTTGTTGACTGTTTTTTTGTTGTTGTTTTTTTTTTTTTTTGGGGGGGGGGTTGCCTTTGGGAAACATTTTCCTGTCTTTGTTCTGAAAACTTATTTTTTTAATGTGTTTTTATCTGAAACCATTTATGACATGCTAATGTTTTCCTCTGTGTGTGTGTGTGTGTGTGTGTGTGTGTGTGTGTGTGTGTGTGTGTGTGTGTGTGTGTGTTTTAAGATGTATTAGGGCAGCTAGGTAACAAAAATTGTTCACACTGTCAATTTGTACTCTAGCTGTCTGTTCACACTGTCAAGTTGGACACTAGCTGTCCATTGTGCAGTGTTTATTTGCTCATATGCTGCTTTTTTTTTTAACATATTTTTTGTGGCAGTTAAATGTTTTTTGTTTTTTTTTTTCTTAACAATTATGACAAATTTTGGACTGATGAGTCTGAGGGAACGCCTGACACTCTGAGCACAGCTTAAGATTATTAGACCATTAGATGGGAGTTTAGCTACCCTGACAGACCTACTTTAGGTTTAGAAAAAAATTTTTATGAATCAGGATATAATTTTTTCTTCTTCTTCTTCTTCTTCTTTCTTCTTCTTCTTCTGCGTACATAGGCTGATACTCCTGCGGACACTCCCTGTATAAACATCTGCCCAACATAGGGAGTGGAGTTTTTGTGTGTATGATCGTTTTTCTATCCCGTCATTAAGACAGCCATACTCCATCTTCGGGGAAGGTGCATGCTATGTGTAACGTGTGTCATCCATACCAACGGGCCAAACTGGCCTTCTCTTCCGAAAGTTGGTGATGGGATTTTATGTGTGTGCAAGATGTTATGCGTGCGTTCACACACGGAACCTCGGTTTATAGTCTCATTCGAAGGGCTGTATGGAAAATGGAGTCAGAACCAATGTTAACTCAGAGGGAAAAATCCCCCTGTACAGAAACAACCCGGCAGAGAATCAAACCCACACAACCCATAGATTACGAGTCCAGCGCTCTACCATCTGAGCTATTACAACCCCCATGCAATCAAAAAAAATTTTTTTTGGATTGATGATGATGACATTTTTTTCCTGTGTGAGTTTGACAGCCATTGAAAGGGGTCTGTGTGATTAGTTGGACTGTTAGGATGACACCATCATTATCTGAAGCATTGTGAAAGCCTGGAGTTTTTCCTCTTGAGATCTACAGCCAGTGTCCAAGCACTGAGAAGGAAGGATAGCACCACTGATTGGTGGTTTGTGTCGAGAGGAGGGAGGGGAGAGGGGGGAGAGGGCATGGCTCATTGGTTGCATTAGTTGCATCAGGCACAGTTTGTATCAGCCTCAAAATGCATGCAGCTGCATCACTGAAATATGTTGCTTCAAACAGCGATTATTTCTTTTTATTTGTGTATCTATACATCCTTAAAAGCCCTAGTCTCACAAACTGTTGGACTTCTTTTTTTCTTTTCTTTTTTTCTTCTTCTTTTTTTTTTTTTTTTCATAAACTTTGCGATTGAGTTGATGCCGTTACCTGCATATGG
>JADBJO010003528.1:187500-190000 GCA_016801955.1 Conus betulinus
GTTCCCCTTTAAATTTCTACAAGGTGTTTCTGTTATTCTATGTACACACATTTTAAGATTTTCTCCATGTGCAATTTTTTAAAATGTTATTTGATGTGATGTGTGGTATGTGGGATTTTCCAGGATTGTTTATTAGTAAGTGGGAGGATTCTTGCATATGAGACAAAGAGGGTTTACAGATTACCGGCAGCCCCTCAAGAGGGGTCATGTTTTGTTTTGTTTTCATTTGTTTTTCCATAAACTGACTTTTTCAAAGCCTCTGGTTGTTTTTGTTTGTTTCCTTGTTTCTTGCCTTTGATCCCATCATACTTTTACAGCTGGAAATGTTCTGAAAGTGATTTGAACCTTCTGAACAGGTGATTTATGAAACTGATAATCAGTGTTTCATGGGTGCATTTTGAAAAGAAACAAATCTACTTCTAAAAAGTCAGAAGAGGATTGAAAAAAGAAATACTGTGCAGAATTCTATTTTGCATACATGCAAGGGTCTAGTCTTATAAGTTCATAATCGTGTGAAGTTTAATTTCTTTCCTAGACTGAAAACCTTGTTGAAAATTCATTTAAAGAGCAAAGAAGTCCACTTGTGCAGTTTTGTGTGTGTGTGTATGTGTGGTGCATGCATGCATGTGCATGCGCGTGTTCATGTGCATGTATGTGTGTGTGTGTGTGCGTGTGTGTGTGTGTGTGTGCTGCTGTGTGCGTGTGTGCGTGCGTGCGTGCGTGTGTGTGTGTGTGTGTAAGCATGCGTGCACACACTCGCACTTTAGTGCTGTCAGACTGTGTATGTGTTCACATGTGCAGAAAAAGTTCTTTTGGAAGGCGCTGACATTGGATGTTCCTGATGTTTCTATATAATTACTTTGGTTTGTTTGTTTATTTTTACACTGTAGGCTCTTGCAGTGAGGTATCCTGACCTGGAAATTGTGTGCCAGACATTTCCCAGTTTCTGTCTCTCTCTCAGATTCAGCCTTTGCATGTCCCTTCACTGTCATCTGTCGTTTTGCTCTTCCTCTGTGGAGCAGCTATCTGCCTTTGTTCAGAAAGCATTACCCTCTTGTTCTTTTAGCACGTGGTTATATTACTGGCGTTGTTACCTTCATCATCAGGATGAATTGGATACTGAGATTTGAGATTTCTTAGAAAAAAAAAAAAAAAAAAAAAGAAAAAGAAAAAATCTCACTTCCCATTCCGTGGTGTTTTGACTTGGGAGGTGTGATGTCTTTTTGTGTGGTAAGAATGAGGTTTTGATCATTAGTTGTTGCTGAATGACTGGTGAACAAAATCAAAGTTTGATGAAGTAAGCTGAAAAACTGACATGTTCAATGTGACCTGGACTTAAAACAGGCATGCTGCTGTGTGTTTTACGAATTGTTGGGCATGCTGTAAAGAGATATGAGTACATGTTCATTGTGTACATTGTGTGTGTGTGTGTGTGTGTGTGTGTGTGTGGGGGGGGGGGGGGGGTTGTCAGTATGGGTGTAGATGCATGAGAGAGAGAGATGTGTGTGTGTTTTTTTTTTTTTTTTTTTTTTTTTTAATTTTCCATGACATACTGGCCGTTTTTTTTTTTTTTTTTTTCTGCCTTTTCTTCCCCCCCCCCCCCCCCTTTCTTATCTAACATGCTAATAGCACAGGATGCTTATGAACAAAAATAGAAATGTCAGTATCGTAACATATTGTATTACTGCTGTCACTGAAAGTCTATGGTAATTCATACTCATGAGATTGACATTAGCATTCTCAAAGAAATGAATCAGGGATGCAAAACAACTTTTTTTCTTTTTGCGGCAGTGGGTTGTTGTTGTTTTTTTTAAATAATGCAACAGATTGTGTTTGGAAATGACTGGACTAAAGACATTTATACTCATTCTAATATGAAGTCTCTTTTCTTCAATTTTCAATAGTTTGGTCATTTCTTTGTTCAATTTTGTGAGTGATGCTTAAAAAAAAAAAAAAACAGCCATCTACATGCTGTTCATTGGGGTTTTATTTTCAATAAAAAGGCAAACTCTATGTGGGTGTTTCTTTTGCTTCATTGTGTGAATGGCATTTAATTTAGAAAAGCAGTTGTATGTCTGCTGTTCATTTGACATTTTATTTGGTTCATTTTTTTTTTCCCCAATAAATATGTTCCTGTAACCGCCAGTTGTGTGTGAGTGTTCGTGGTTGGGTTTTTTTTTTTTTTTCATCTATCTTTTTCTTTCTTTTCTCTTTTCTATATCTCTTTGGGTTTTTTTTTTTTTTTTTAAGATTTACTTTTTTTTTATTTGTTTTTAATGATTTGAATGTGAGCTTGTGGTAGCCACAAAAGAACAGAGGAAATCTTTTTCAGATTTACCTGACTGATGTCCTACTGTTCGTATGTTGTTTCCTGTGTGATGATTTGTTCCCCGGATCAGATTAAGTGTTCACAACTTTCACACGTGCACACACATGTCTGTATACGGTACTGTACATAAGTAATTGTATGCGCACACTGGTATCCTTGCATGCAAAAGGG
>JADBJO010003528.1:192500-194797 GCA_016801955.1 Conus betulinus
AAATATAATGAACTTCGTGAAAAATTCATCCCTAAAAAATATCTAAAACCAAAGTCTGTTTTCAACTTTTGTAATTTATTTCAAAAAGGAAGACGCATTTGTTTGAATATTAGTAAGTTTTAAAAAAAAAAATGGGAAGATTGTTTAATGAGATCATTACAGTTCACCAGAATTCAGCATTTCGCAACTATGTTCACACATTGTTCTGAGTGAGTTTCGTATTTTTTGTATCCTCCATGCTCCAAAAACTCACCAGACTATACACAGACTCATTCACAACACGACATTAACAAGAAACCTCAGCCTGAACGAGGTGTATGGAACAGCAAACGAAAAAGGACAACCTGAGAGAAGCCAGGACAAATCAACAGCGACCAGAGAAAGGACAACTTGAGAGACGCTAGGACAAATCGACCGCGAACGGAGAAAAGGACAACTTGAGAGAAGCCAGGACACATCAACAGCGAACGGAGAAAGGACAACTTGAGAGAAGCCAGGAGGAATCAACAGCGAACAGAGAAAAGACAACTTGAGAGAAACCAGGACAAATCGACCATGAACAAAGAAAGGACAACTTGAGAGAAACCACGACAAATCGACCGCGAACGGAGGAAAAGGACAACTTAATAGAAGCCAGGAGAAATCGTCCGCGAACGGAGAAAGGACAACTTGAAAGAAGCCAGGAGAAATCGTCCGCGAACGGAGAAAGGACAACTTGAGAGAAACCAGGACAAATCGTCCGCGAATGGAGAATGGACAACTTGAGAGAAGCCAGGACAAATCAACAGCGAACGGAGATAGGACAACTTGAGAGAAGCCAGGAGAAATCAACAGCAAACGGCGAAAGGACAACTTGAGAGAAACCAGGACAAATCGACCTCGAACAGAGAAAGAACAACTTGAGAGAAGCCAGGACAAATCGACTGCGAACAGAGAAAGGACAACTTGAGACAAGCCAGGAGAAATCAACAGCGAACAGAAAAAAAGACAACCTGAAAGAAGCCAGGACAAATCGACAGTGAACAGAGAAAGGACAACTTGAGAGAAGCCAGGACAAATCGACAGTGAACAGAGAAAGGACAACTTGAGAGAAGCCAGGAGGAATCAACAGCGAACAGAGAAAGGACAACTTGAGAGAAACCAGGACAAATCGACCGCGAACGGAGAAAGGACAACTTGAGAGAAGCCAGGACAAATCGACTGCGAACGGAGAAAGGACAACTTAATAGAAGCCAGGAGAAATCAACAGCGAACGGAGAAAGGACAACTTGAGAGAAACCAGGACAAATCGACAGCGAATAGAGAAAGAACAACTTGAGAGAAACCAGGACAAATCAACAGCGAACAGAGAAAGGACAATTTGAGAGAAGCCAGGACAAATCGACAGCGAACAGAGAAAGGACAACTTGAGAGAAGCCAGCAGAAATCAACCGCGAACGGAGAAAGGACAACTTGAGAAAAAACCAGGACAAATCAACCGCGAACGGAGAAAGGACAACTTTAGAGAAGCCAGGAGAAATCAACAGCGAACGGAGACTGGACAACTTCAGAGAAACCAGGAGAAATCAACAGCGAACAGAGAAAGGACACTTTGTGTGCAAAAGTGCGGCACCTTGTGCTGAGAAGATTTGCACAAAGTGTCGCACTTTGGAACATGCGACAGTTCGTGCTGGGAAAAGCCCCTTATTGTGCTAGGGGCATAATGTGCACACGACCACACACTGGCTGAGTTCGAGCATTTCGGCCAGATGGTCGTACACTTTGCCGTGTTCCCACAGGTATGTCTTGGGTTCATCATCGACTGATAAACAGTGAAGGTCAAAACGACGGAATGGTCTGAAAGCTGAGAACGAAGTAGTAGAAGTAGTAGTAGCAGAAGGAGACCAAGTTGAAGGAAAATGGAATAGCAGCACTTGTAGTTGGTTTTTTACAAATAGTATTAAAAGAGAAATTATTGCTGTTGTTTCAAACAGTTCTAATACTTAGTGTGTGTGTGTGTGTGTGTGTGTGTGTGTGTGTGTGTGTGTGTGTGTGTGGTGTGTGTGTGTTCGTTTCATTCATTGTTTTGATTGTACGTTGGTTTCGAAGAAGTAAGGAAACTGAGTGAACGATATTGAATATAATATGGACCGGATGACACTGGAAACGACTGAATGCAGCGCCAGCTTGGCAGCTCTTTCTTCAGTCGGCACTACCCGGTAGGCAGCCCGTTGCGTAAATGCGTGTGGGGATTGTAAGGCGCTTAGAGCTTAGTCTGTAGCCGAGACTATGCTCTATAGCAGTATTCATTATTTGAT
>JADBJO010003528.1:232554-237554 GCA_016801955.1 Conus betulinus
GAACTCCTATTCTTACCGTTTGCTCTTTTGGGAAATGTAAAGCGCTGTTGAGCATTTTCATATACGCTATACGCTAGAGAAATAAACATTATGATTATCATCATTATCAGTGGAGGTCCAAAAAAAAATTACCTGAGCCTCCCGGCTCCCAAACGTTCAGCTATGGTGATGAACACACACCCGATCTTACAGACACGCACACTGCACAGACCCAGGACACACACACTCAGAGATTTCTGCTTTATTTTTTTGATAACAAAAGCATGTCATTTAAAACGCTAGTTCACATCATTAAAACAGAAGCTCCAACAGACTTGTTCCCTAACCACACAGGTACATACACAAGAGCGTGCCAACACACAAATGGCGTGATCACGCGCGCGCGCGCACGCACACACACACACACACACACACACACACACACACACACACACACACACACACACACACACACACACACACCGATTAAGAAAATGACTAGATGTTAACAGCAGGAGGAACTAATGACAGTGGCTACAGAAAAAGGCGGCTTCTACGTGCAGCCTTCAACAATGGCCCAGACTGCGCATAGCGGGTAGGGAAAGAGAGTTTGTTCCAAATGACTGGGCCGGAACAAATGCAAGGTACACTGCCCTGGAATCACTGGTGGTGGTGGTGGTGGTGGTGGTTTTTCGTTATTGTTCTTCGTCTGGTCGTCGTTGTTGTTTGCGTCCGTCCGGAAGGTGAAAGATATGCCTATCTGTGACATTCAGTTCCAGTTCATCAAGGAGGACACACCGCGTGCGGACTAATCCATATACGCTACACCACATCTGCTAAGTTTTGACACCACACTAAGCATGATTTACGCTGATGGATACATGAATTGATGACTGAGATGAGAGAATTAAAGAAAGGGGTCTCAGGGTACGACTTAACAGATGTCTGACCTACGCATTAGCTTAACGCGCCGGTGAGACCTTGTGTACTTCCTACCTAGCATTGGCTGTGCCATATCTCTAAAAGAACGTATAGATCGAGATATAGTGTTACTCTGTAGACGCTAAAGACGATAGACAGGCGATAATAACTGCCAATCTTATAAAACGGCAATCATGATATGAAGACAGTAACTGTCACGTGAGCACAGGATTTTTTTTTTTTTTTTTTTTTTTTTTTTTTTTTTTGTCCCAACCTCTGCGCCACCTCAGAGGCAGTGCACCCACGCCGCTCTCATTCCGACATCCCGTCCACAGCCTCAGCCCGGTCGGCCCCGCCGCAGCCCCGGCACCGGCAATTCACAGGGAGCAGTTAATGTCAGGTGTTCAGTGGCGCCTGTTCTGATCTAACATGCGCAGGACACACCACCTACTAAGCCCCATACTGATGTCAATAACTGATTAGTCGCGGAGCTGCTGTGAGTGAGCTGTCCCTCCGGAGGGCGCCACCACGTCCGTCCAACGACAGCCCCCATGGAGTGACCTCGCCGATACCAGTGGACCCCGACGGAGAACCACAACCAAGGCCACAGACGTGCGAGAAGACATCGAAATTGAGGTCACCGTGAGAGCAGGGCATGAAGGGCCACAGAATTTTAATACATTTTTTTCTTTTTCCTTTTCTTTTTTTTTCGCTGATTGATGAGGATGAGGATGATTAAGATGATGCTACGGATTTCCATTTCGGTATGAGACTACATGACAGGGCTATACTCTACGTTTCCTTTCATAATATATCCCGGCGTCAACCCATGCCCTAGAGATACAGGCACCTGCAGTGTTGGTCAGGAAATGTGAGCAACACTCTCAGAAACGCATCCATCAAGCGGATGAAACTCGACTGTGCGGACCCAGTCTTTCCCAACTGAGTCCGCGGCAAACTCAACTCTGGGTAGGAGCCGGTCGGGGCAGAAAAACCCACATGACTCTGATGGATTCGAACCCACGACCTCCCAGCCGGGAGTCCACGACGCTAACCCACTTCGCCACGGCGGCTGGTACTCGCAAAATGTTTAGCTTTTTCTCTGGGAATGGGGTGTCACGAATTCACTCTGAGTCCGCAGCAAACTCAACTCTGGGTAGGAGCCGGTCGGGGCAGAAAAAACCCTCATGACTCAGATGGGATTCGAACCCACGACCTCCCAGCCAGGATTCCGCGACGCTAACCACTTCGCCACGGCGGCTAGTCACGTGATCAGAGTTATTTTTCAGCGGTTCTGACGCGGTGAGATGTTGAGTCAAAAGACGGAAAGCTATCAACAGGGCTTCACCGACCAAAAGCGGTGAAAATGATTAGCCTAATCATGGCAGCTACATCCGGCACCCAGCATTCTGTTTCTACAGCTTGTGAAGTGGTGCTAATGTACGTGCGTGTGAGTCCTAGTGTGTAGTTGCCTGTTTTTGTGAGTCCTATTTTATCTGTTCTCAAGAGCCACTAGTAATATTTTTCAGGTTCATCATGAAGAAAACGATTAGGATAACTTCTAACCCAACAAAATTACTTTGTATGTTTTCGATTTCGATCTCCGGTAACCTTTGACCGATTGAAATATCCTAGTGTCCCCTAGCTTCCCACCCTCTCTCTCTCTCTCTCTCTCTCTCCCTCTCTCTCTCTCTCTCTCTCTCCTCTCTCTGTGTGTGTGTGTGTGTGTGTGTGTGTGTGTATGTGTGTGCGTGTGTGTGTGTGTGTGTGTGTGTGTGTGTGTGTGTGTGTGTGTGTGTGTGTGTGTGTGTGTGTGCGTGCGCGCAAATAGTACGTATACTATAACCAAAAAACACAATACACAAGGTCATTAAATGAGGGGGACTGTAGGAGTTTCTACACTATACAATTACAGATCGTATACACATGAGGTGCGAGGGGTGGAGGGGAAGTGCGGATGAGGAGGGAGAGAGAGGGGCAGTGGATGTGAAGAAGGTCACTGTGGATTAAGATAATCATATCAGTACAATGCCTACACAGCAGTACACGTACAGAGAGCAAACACAGTAGTTGGCTGTGGTGTAGCTTCCGGGAAACCGCGGTATGTGGAAGTTCAATGTCCGCACGTCACTTGAGTCCATGATTATCAGCGGGAGGTGGGAATATCATTTTATAAAAGCAGACGTCCCAGTTCCCTGTCGGGTGATGGTTGTGGGGACATGCCAGTTCTTTTTAAGGACCCCCTTTCCACCTCTTTAAATACTTGTCACCCTCACACATTCTGAACCCACTGCTCCGCTCCTGCGTGACATGATAAAGCGGGATAACTGTATTTTAAACTGAAACACACATGGAAAAAATTCTGAGAAGAACACAAAGCCTTGGGGTGATTGATTTCACGTGATGTGATCGTGTTCTTATTCAAGTGTCTTCACTGACAACGCGGTTACGCCGTTGAAGAAAAGATCGGAATATAAAACGATGGATACAGCATCACCTGTGTCACTACTTACCTACCCTGCGCTCGCTTAGAACTGGTGATTGGGTCCCCGTTTACTTAGCAAGAAAGGTATGAGAATCTCCTGTAATGCTACAGAAGAAATACACGTCAGTCTCAGGAAGTTTTGACATACGTGCCCAAAATACATAAAAACGAAAAGAAAATTGCTCTTTTCACAATTGCATGGGTGTATGTGTCCTGAGTTTATCCTTCGCGGATCTGAATACAATACTCAGTAAGAAAATCACCACACTTCAATCACAAATGAAACCACATACCCCTTAAAGTCGAAACTGACCTGTTTTTTGGTACGAAATTTACCTGTGGGAAAAAAATGAACTGACACATAGTCGAGATTCGGTTTCTCTTTCATATCGAGACCCTTGATCTTGATTTCCCTCCTCCCTCTCCTCCTTCCCCTACTCCCCTCCCCCTTCATCAAATAACAAACATCGTGCTGGACGAGACAGGAAGGGGCAGGCGTTTGGAATTACTGCCCTTCAAATTAATTTTTACGTGCGATACATCTCTACGTATTACGTGATGTTGAACACCATTGTCAGGTACACAAAATCCCTCACAGCGTGTGATTAACAGTCGATGTGTCATTGTGGGACACGCTGTAAACTGATCAAGAGAGCTTTTACTGTCAAAAAAAATGGAAGGAAATGTGTATGGTGCACACACTGTTTTGCGCCAAACGTGAAAACACAGTTGTCAAACAACTGTTTCCTCCATGGCTTTGAAATGGGCGATGTTTCGGAATTCTGTAAGGGAGGTGATCTGTGTTAGAGCTTGCGTAGAACGAGAGTGACCCCCGCCGTTTTCATGGGACAGATACCGCTGTCGGCACATCCAAAGCAATGTTGCCCCTTCAGTCAGCCCCAATGGTTCAATCAGAGAGTGAACATGCCAAAACATGGCTGTGAAACTGTGCGCATGTAATGCAGACAGTTAGTCTCTCGATTGCTATACTGGCGTACACTTCAAATCAACCTTTGACTCCCTCAGTCTATTTGCCTTACCTATAAACTGAGGTAAGGTAACTCTGCAACTGAAGAGAGGCGTTATCTTCCCTCTTTTTTTGTAAACAAGTCTATCACTGAGACTTAAACTGTATCTTGTGGGGAAAGCAAGGCACGGGTCAATCATAAACAACACGCTGTTCACAGCTGGTTGGAGATCATTTGAAACCAATTTTTGATTCTCTGAACCCAGACTTGGTGAGGAACTACAGGATTAAATACTGAGTCTTTGAATTCCGAAAACAAACTAGTTCCACGCCTTACCATCACTAGGTTACCTAATTCTAGAAAACGGAAGAACCTTGACCTCCACCCCACCCCTACCCCCATCCCCAAAATCGGCTAATTTGGCTTCTTGGGCGACGCTTAATGAAACTGCAATAATGACGAAAGGACACAATGAAGAAAGTTTTCACTGGCACTTAGCAGGTGGGCACATTCTATTTCCGCATCAGTACAAAATCAGAACAAAGCTCAAGACCAGAATAATGTACCTTTTTTTTTTTGCAAAATTTCGAAGGCATTTGCTTGACAATCGATTTTTTTTTCTTAAAAAAAAATAATAACTCTTTTAC
>JADBJO010003529.1:25000-27500 GCA_016801955.1 Conus betulinus
AGGACTGATAGCGAGAGAGATAAATAAGGGGATGTACGGACAGACGACAGAGAGGCCAGAGGAGACTCACAGAGAGGCAGACGGACAGCCGACAGACAGACAGACCGACAAAAATAATGCGTCCGAAATAACCGGGTGGAAAAAAGAGATCAGTGCTCCATCCGTACACCGTAAGCCAGTCCTGGAATCTTTGTTGTGCTGCACGCTGTGTGCGGCATCAGGCTGCACGAGTCTTGAAATTGGCATAAGTGCCCGAGGTTGCAATTGGCACCATTCATTCTTGTCTGGTTGGAGAGCGAGCGAGCAAGCGAGAGATGCGCGGCGAGAGGAAAGAGAGATGGAGAGAGAGCGAGAAGAGGGAGAGAGAGAAGAGAACAGGAGGAGAGAGGAATGACGAAGCACCCCCCGCGGAGAGAGCGAGGGGGAGAGGATGGGAGAGAGGAGGAGGGGAAGGAGTAGAGAGGAAGAGAGAGGAGATTGAGAGGAGAGGGAGAGGAGGAGAGAGGAGCCGCGGGGTGGTACCGAGGAAGGAGAGGAGAGCGGGAGAGAGGGAGGAGGGAAGGAGGAGAGGGGAGGGGAGGAGGAGGGAAGGCGGGGGAAGAGAATTAAGGAGAAAGGGGTAGAAAAGAGAAGGGGGAAAAAGGGGGAAAAAAAGAAAGAAGAGAGGGAAAGAGGGGGGAAGGCGAGGAAAGGAGAAAGAGGGGGAGGGGAGACGAGAGGAAGCGAGGCAGGAGAATGGCGGAAGAGGAGAAGGAAGGGAAAGAAAGGGAGAGGGGGAGGAGGGAAGGAAAAGAAAGGAAGAGAGACGAGAGCAGGAGCAGGGCGGGACGAGAGGAGGGGGCCGGGAGAGAGAAAGAAACGAGAGGGAGAGGGGCGGGGGGGAGAGGGGGGAGCAGAAAGGGGGGAGGCGAGGACGGGGAGAGAGAAGGAAAGGAAAGAGGGGAGAGAAGAGGAGAGGGGAAAGGAGAAGCAGAGGAAAAAGAGGAAGAGGACGGGGGAGAGGGAGGGAAGAGGGAGAGGAGAGGGGGAGAGCAGAGGGGAGAGGCGAGCGCGGGGAGGAAGAGAAGAGCAAAGAGAGGAGAGAGGGAGGGTAAAAGAGGGAGAAGGATGTAGAGTGGAGGAAAGAGAAGGATTATAGGAGAGTCAATGGAGAGGTGAGATGAGTATAAGGATGGAAGCTTTCCAATTATCGGAGTAGAGAGAGGGGGGCGGAAGGAAGAGAGCGATGAGAGAGTGGAGAAGAGGAAAGCAGGAGAGAGAGTGGAGGAAGAGGGAGCAGAGAGGAGAGAGGTGGAGAGAAGAGGAGAGACGATGGAGGAGCCGAGAAGGGAGGAAGAGGGAGAGGCCGAGAGCGGAGGAGAGAGGAAAAGAGGATGAGGAGCGGAGGAGAGGAGAGAGGATTGATGAAGTGGAGCAGGAGAGGGGGAGGAGCGGAGCACCCCCCGGAGGAGGAGGATAGAGGAGAGAGCGGAGGAAGGGACGGAGAGGGGAGGAAGAGGAGAGAGAGAGAGAGAGAGGCAGACGGAGAGAGCGGAGGAAGAGGAGAAGAGTGGAGAGAGCGGAGGAAAAGCTCGGAGAGGAGAGAGTGGAGGCAGATGGGAGGAAAGGAAACAGCGAGCAGAGAAGAGGAGAGAGAGGGGGCGGAGAGAGAGAGAGGAAGAGAGTGACGAGCGGAGGGAAACGGAGAGGAGAGAGATGGAGGCAGCGGGATGAGGAAAGAGCGGAGAGGAAGAGGAAGAGGAGAGAAGCGGAGGATTAGGGAGAGGAGAGAGTGGAGGAGGGGAGAGAGCGGAGGGGAGGGAAGAGGAGATGGAGAGGCGGAGGAGAGAGCACGCACAGAGAGGGAGAGATAGGGGAGAAGTGGAGGGGAGGAAGTAGGAGGGAGGAGCCGAAGGCGGAGGAGGAAGACGGAGAGAGAGTGCGAGCGGAGAAGATGTGGAGAGGAGGAGAGCGGAGGACGAGAGGGAGATGGATGAGAGGGAGGAAGAGGGAGAGGAGAGAGCCGGAGAAGAGGGAGAGGAGAGCGGAGTGGGGAGAGGGAGAGGAGGGAGCGCGGAGGAAGAGAGGCGAGGAGAGACGGAGGAAGACGGAGAAAGATGAGTGTAGATGAGAGGAGAGAGAGAGAGCGCGAGAGAAGAGAGAGCGGAGAGAGTGGAGGAAGAGGGAGAGGAGAGAGCGGAGGGAGAGAGGAGAGAGTGGAGGAGGAAGAGGGAGCGGAGAGAGTGGAGGACGAAGTGGGGAGAGGGAGGAGAGCGGGAGGAAAGAGGAGGAGAAGTGAGAGGAAGAGGGCGAGGAAGAGCGGAGATGAGACGCGAGGAGAGCGGAGGAGTAAAGAGACGAGAGGAGAGAGTGGAGGAGAGGAGAGGCTCGAGACGTGGAGGAGAGGGAGAGGAGAGAGCGGCGACGAGGGAGAGGAGATTTTGGAGGCACAGGATAGGAGAGAGAGAGCGTGAGACGGCACGGAGAGAAGATGAGCGGAGAGGGAAGAGGGAGAGCGAGA
>JADBJO010003529.1:32500-37500 GCA_016801955.1 Conus betulinus
CTGCACTGCTGCCGAGTCACTTCGGTGGTGTTCAGTGCTGCCTGTTCTGGTGCAGGACGTGATGACGACAATCATGCTTAGTCGTCAGTGCTCCTGTTCTGATCCAACAGCTACTGAACCCCCTGATGACGACAATCATTGCTTAGTCGTGGAAATCCCTTGAGAAAGTCCGCACCCCCTCCCGGAGGTCACCATGACGTCTGTGCAACATGTCTCCATGAATTCGCCAATACCGGTATCCCAACAGATGCAAACCATGGCCATAGATGTGGACTGGCAATTGAAACTGGGGTCACCATGACAGCTGGGCATAAAAGGCCACAGAGTTCGGGACATGTTTTTTTTTAGATGCTGATCGATGGGGATGAGGGTGATGAAGATGATGCACCGGGTTTCCAATCTGTCCTAAGACTGCATAACAGGGCTGTACTCTCCGCTTACTGTCATGGTATATCCCTGCGTCAACCAACATACAGACCGCATGACAGGGCTGTACTCTCCGCTTACTTTCATAGTATATCCCGGCGTCAACCAACATACAGGCACATACAGAGTTGGTCAGAAATATTTGAGCAACGCTCTCAAAGAACTGATGAAGCTGGACTGTGTGGTCTCAGTCTTCCCAACTGAATTCAGGGTAGGTGCCATTCTGGGCACAAACATCCCACATATAAATGGCTCTGATGCAAAATGTCGGAAGAAGGCTTGGAGACCATTGACCAGTGTGGGCTCCCTGGCAAATACAAGGTCTGGTGTCTGCAGTTCATGCTGATACCAAAGCTCCTATGGCCTCTGATGATATACGACATCTGCACCAGCATAGTGGGAGGCAATGGAATCCAAAATCAACAAGTTCACAAGGAAATGGCTTGGTGTCCCACCCTGTCTGACTGACATAGCGCTATACTGTCGCCAAGCAAAGCTGAAACTACCACTGAAATCCATCCTGGAGAAATAAAGCAGGGAAGATCAGACTTCAAAGCATGCTGGAGGACTCAGGAGACAAGGTGGTTGAAGCAATCAAGCCCCAGCTGAAGACAGGCAGAAAATGGAAAGTTCAAGAGGCGATGGATTCTGCAAAAGAAAGTCTCAAGATCAGAGAAATAACAGGACACACACAGACCAACAGACAAGGACTGGGGGGGTGACCAAAACTGAATGGTGGTCAAAGGCCAAAGGAAAAGCCAAAAGAGACATGATGATTCAGGAGATGAGAAAAGAAG
The DNA here is from genome assembly GCA_016801955.1 of Conus betulinus. Taxonomy (NCBI): domain Eukaryota; kingdom Metazoa; phylum Mollusca; class Gastropoda; order Neogastropoda; family Conidae; genus Conus; species Conus betulinus. The sequence continues at coordinate 33,724 of JADBJO010003529.1, forward strand.
AAGACCAACAAAGACTCCAAAAAGCAGTCCAGCAGAGCCAGCAAGGGCAATGGACAACGTGGGAGAATGCACTCCAAAGAAGTCTCACTTGGAATGACATTTGGCACATGGCCCCTCTCAGGATCAGCTTCATTCTCAGATCTGCATATGACTTCTGCCTTCAAATGCAAACCTGGTGAAGTGGGGGAAAACAGACATCCTTCATGCCCCCTTTGCCATGAAAAACAAACAGTGGAGCATGTCCTAAGCTCATGTAAAGTAGCCCTGGCTCAAGGAAGGTACACATGGAGGCACAACCAAGTGCTCAAAGAGATTGTACAAGTAGTCTGGCTAGTACCAACACCACAAAAGGGAAAATCAGGACTCCAAAAGCACCCGCAACATTCTTCACGGCAGGAGGCAGCGAATCATGGCCAAGAACAACAGTGCCACTCGGAACATGCAGGCAGAGTCTGCTGGACGGGGGCAGATGACTGGGAGTGCACAGCAGACCTCCCAGAATGGAATAGTCACCCAGAGATTATCAGCAAGAGTGGCATGAGACCAGACATAGTATTACACTCTCAGTCAACCAAGCAGCTGATCATGATCGAGCTCACGGTGCCATATGAGAACAGAATGGAGGCAGCTCAGATCTACAAGACTGAAAAGTATGCTGATCTGGCAAACAGCCTGAGGAGAGAAGGCTATCAGGTCAAAGTCCTCACTGCAGAAATTGGAGCTAGGGGGTTTGTGGGAACGTCTGCATACAGCCTCATGAAACAGCTCTCAGTTGCAGGGAGGGAAAAAACCAAAGCCCTGAAAGCAATGGCAGAAGCGGCAGAGAGGTGTTCAAGTTGGATCTGGTCAAGGAGGAACAAAAGTGAACTTCATAAGGCTTAACTTTCCTACAAATATCAGGTGTCCCTGTGGCTCAGTGGTTAGTGCGCGAGTCATTAAGTGGAAATGAGCATGTCCAGAAGGGCATGGGTTCGAATCCCAGTCATGGCTCATCCCAAGATGGAAAAAAAAAAAAAGGGGCAGCAGAGGGACATCCGGAGTCATGAACCGGGTGTGGCCCAACCCCCCTAGAGTGTCAGGAGATAAGGGCCGAAACACTCGCTTGAAGGGGGCTGTTCTAGGAGATCTGTTCGAATCATCCCTCGCCATTAGTACCTTTTCTAAAAGTAACATGATCTCTCTGTCCACAGTTCACAACTCTTCTTCTAAAGAATTGCCAAGACGAGCGTCCAGTCGTGTTGCACGTGCTTACAGCTGACTTTGGGATTTCGGTTGATGACATCATCAGCCTCGCCCTCCCCCCCCCCCCCCCTTCCTGCGCACGCCTGCAGCTGGCCATCTGCTGCTTGGAAGGATGACGTATTAGAACCAACACACAGTACCAGGTGTGGTGTGTGTGTGTGTGTGAGAGAGAGAGAGAGAGAGAGAGAGAGTGAGTTTAGCGTTCGCGCGCAAGTGTGTGTGTGTGTGTGTGTGGTGTGATTGTTTGCGATGCACATCTGAAAGAAACACAAACAAGCACATACTCACGTGAGTACGCCCATATTTGACAGACAGACACATTCGCAAAAATCACACACTCATTTTTGAAAGGAACACGTAAAAACATACACACACACACACACATACACGCGCGCGCGCGCGCGCACACACACTCACACACACACACACACACACACACGCGCGCGCGCGCACACACACACACACACACACCATACAGACACACACACACGCGCGCGCGCGCGCGTGCGAACACACACACACACACACACACACACTAATACACACACATTCACTCTGCCTGCCTGTCTGTCTGTCTGTCTGTTTGCATGTCTCTCTTGAAAAGAACGTCGCGCTGTTATGCGTGTCTACCAATATACAAAAGCAGATTTCAAGAGGCAGACTGAGCAAACAGATGGACATCATCAGGGACTGGAATAATGGAAAAAAAACAACAACTCTGCCCTGTCGCGCATGACTGATGACAGAGAGAGAGGGGACTGAGAAACTTCCTGACCGCTCAAGCGTGCCCCAGACTGTCCAGTCCTTGGACAGGGATCAATGAAATACCGTTACACACGTTAATAGTGGACAAAAAGCAGACCAGACAAATGTATATCCTGCTGATTGTCTATGTAATCAGATGAGGCCAGCAGCCTCTGGTGAAATACGGGCTATTTTGTGAAAAGAGCAAAACCGTCTGGTGTCATGACCAATCCAGCCATAGTGTGCTACCCTCAGGTCTTGTATCAACAGTATGTAACGTAGCGACTGTCCTCACTTCGAAACGAGCCTCTGAGCGCTTTACAATCCACGCCATCATCAACACCATGGACTGGCTGCCTACCTAGGTAGAGCCGACAAAAGAACTGCCTGCTGGCGCTGCATTCAATCGTTTCCCGTGTCATCTAGTCATCCAGTCACTCTTTTTTTTATTCTATGGATTTTTCATGCAGGGTGCATGCTGTATGTAATGTGTCATCCACACCAAAGGCCAAACAGATCTTCTCTTCCGAACCTTGGTGATGGGATTTTGTGTGTGTTCAAAGCTATGCCTGCGTTTACACACGGTGCTTTGGTTTATAGTCTCATTTGAAGGATTCTTGGAACACTGAGTAAGAACAAGTGTTAACTCCGAGGGGGAGAAAAATTCACACCGCAATGCAACGGCCCGGCGGAGACGCGTATCCGTAACCCCAGGATTGCCGTGCGCGCACAGTATAAGCAAGCACGCACGCATACACGCATGCACGCACGCGCAAGGCTTCACGCACGCGCGCGCACACACAGGCAGACAGACAGACAAACAAACACACACATACATACACGCGCCCCCCCCCCCCCCCCACACACACACACACGAAAGATGTAGGTAGCAGACACAGCCATTTCATGAGGATGGAGGGAGATGTGACCTGGCTCTGAGTCAATGACAATCCACCAACTCTGGGTTCCCTCCATTGGTGCCAGAACATATGGCGTCATGATGTTTTTCTCCGCTTGTGGGGTGGGTTTAAAAATGCGCGGAAATATTTGAAATATGACTCAGGCTCTTTGTCTGCTTCGATTTTTTTTTCTGCTCTCTCTCTCTCTCTCTCTCTCTCTCTCTCTCTCTCTCTCTCTCTCTGTTCCTGCTCTGTTCCTTGTGTCTGTTTTTTCACGTTTACTGTGTCCATTTTCTGTTTCTAGATCTCATTCTTGGTTGGTTCTCTCTCTCTCTCTCTCTCTCTCTCTCTCTCTCTCTCTCTCTCTGTGTGTGTGTGTGTGTGTGTGTGTGTGTGTGTGTGTGTGTTTTAGTCTCTGTCTGTCTTACCGTCACATTCTTTCAGGAAATCTCTATGTCTCTGTCTCTGTCTGTCTCTCTGTCTTTCTCTCTGTCTTTCCTTCTCTCTCCGTCCGCCGCGCATGATTTGTTGCCAAATTCAACATCAGTGCATTAAAATGTAACCATTGTCAGACTCTTTGAATTTTAACGACACTGCAGTTGATGCGTGTAGTCTTTATGTATCTGTTTTCTTGTCCGCCTTCATTGTTGCCGCACTAGCTTTTTTCATCCGCTGATTCAATGTTGTTTGCCTTCGCCAAGTAGGCCATTTTTTTTTTACCTACGTATGATTGTTTTGTAAATTTGTTTTTCCCTCTGAATTAAGTTTAACTGAACTGTGGTCCTGGTGTGGATCTGTGTAGTGTTGATCTTGAGTACACGGCGTGGGCAGGACAGTTCCGCCAGCCTAGAGACACACGGGGAGTACCTCCGTCTGACCATACCAACAGTTA
>JADBJO010003529.1:40000-42500 GCA_016801955.1 Conus betulinus
CCGAGAGAAGAGGAAGGACAGTCACAGATATCTATGTCAGTGGTACGTCTATTTCTCTACATATGAATCTGTTTGCACACGCACTATAGTGGCCCCCTCCCTCCGTAACTGCCCCATGCCCATATCCAAACATATGCAACCACACATTCGCACACACACACACACACACACACACACACACAGAGAGAGAGAGAGAGAGAGAGAGAGAGAGAGAGAGAGAGAGAGAGAGAGACAGACAGACAAACAGAGAGGCTTTGTGTGTTTGATTATAGGCGCGGGCGCGCGCGCGTACGTGTGTGTGTGTGTGTGAGGCTGCAGACAATTTAACAATTATTACTGTACAGTGTTGCCAGTCCCGATTCAAACGTTCACAGACACGAAACTGACCAATTGCGCGGTAGCTTATCTCGTTATTCTGCTCAAACTGTTTTTGCATTGTCGTTATATGTCTGACGTCATCTTTTTTGGCAGGAACATGATGAAGTCTGTGTGAGACGATTCAAAGGTTGCAATTTTTACCCTCAAAGGATCTCTTTTCCGTCGACCTTCATTCATCGTGATAAGCCATACCACAGCGTAAATGTGTTTTTCTTTGATCGTAATGTGATTACACGGCTGAGTTTTTTTTTTTTTTTTTTTTTTTTTTTTGTAAAGGAAAGAGCTGGATCAAGACAACAGCTTTGTAAACAATCTCAAATCCGGGCCATTTTCAGATAGCGAAATGGAACAAAATTAATATAATAACATTGATGTATAAGGACGATTCAAACAAACGTCAGTTCATGCTCAGGGTGTAAAGTTTCAATCCCTCACCTCAAGCCCACCATTTTGATCTTTGGACTTCAGTCTGGCGATCGTTATGCCGAGTAAATCTACACGCTGTTGGTGGGAGGTGGGTTACCTTGCGATTTCCGATTCAGCATAAGATATTTTATCCTAACGTCAGTTCCACATGCATCTAAAAGCACCATTTGATGATACACGGCTCCCTGACGAGTCTGAATCAGCAGACGAAAGGCCTCGGAGCAGGTTATGTAAATGGTTCTGATTTTAGGATGGTCCCCTTATACTGCAAATGAAGATTAATAGAAAAAATTATAATCTATTTCCCTGATATTTTGTTCCCGTTTTCTTTCTTCCCCCGCCGCCCCTCCTCCCTCTTCCTCTTGTTTTCCCCATTTTTTTTTATCTTTGCCAAGTCATTTATAATAATGATGGGAGAATTATTAGCTTGCATTTCCCCACACAGCTAAATTGTTCTGCACACACACACACACACACACACACACACACACACACACACACACACACGCACGTACGCACGCACACACACACACACGCACACATACACACACACACACACACACACACACACACACAACTTCCGTTTGACTCTTTTTCGAGCACACTACCTTAGATCAGCTGCGAAACATCCTACCCACATTGCATACAGAGCAACACACAAAGTTACTGAAAAGGTGGCTTCTCTCAATATCTGGCTTGAATGGTAACACGAAGTTTACTCGCAACGTAAGCGTTAGCACCAGTTTTAGTTCCCGTTCATCGAAACATTTCACTGAAATTCTTCAGGAACAATACCGTGTCTGTGTAAATTTAAAAAAAAAACAAAAAAAAAAAAAAAAAAAAAACCCAGTTTATGAGTCATCACCAGGTAATCTAACTGAAGGACATGGCAAAATTCTTCAACAAAAGTATACTGAATCTGCATTGAGAAAGAATTTGAAACGAATGCCAGTACATCAGAGAGGACGCAATGGCGTTTCGAGATGTTTAGGGCCCAACGCAGACGTTCATCGGTGGCATGGGAACGCGAACAGAACTGCGTATCCACCTACAAAGGTACGGACTCGAACACAGCTACTGGGATATGCAGCAGCGTGATTCATAGCTTGAAGCTGTATTTTAACAAACAGAAGCTACCGATTCCAAAATCCAGCGAGTCCAGAAACCGTACTGAGGCTTCCTTTTGCCGGCAAATTGTACAATTTTTATTTAAAAGAAAAAAAAAAATTCTGCTCGAGCCCTCATGCCAGTCGACTTATTTCAAAAGGTCAGCAATTACAAAAGTGCGCTCCAGAGCAAACCATTTTGGAGACTATCTGTACATATTTTGAAATATGAAGAATGCCAAACTTCGACACGCTGCGTTTAGAAATACAGGGAGTACGAACTTGGACGCATTGGATCATACCTACACCCACACACCCGCACCTACCCATCCACCCACCCACCTCTTTAAACAAATTCATCCGATGTCAAACAATCGTACGTGTTTGCGTATGAATAAAACACTGTCACTGAGTCGAACTAGTCAACGGCCAGGGCAAACATTTGCTGTTTTCGTTTGGGGCTGATTGAGTTGTTTTAAACTCCGTTGTCAACCCAAAATGACTCCTAGCGTGTCCGAAACGGCATAGAAATCAAGAAAAACGACATTAAAACTAATGGACACAGCCCATACGTTAAGTGCGGATCCGAC
>JADBJO010003529.1:57500-65000 GCA_016801955.1 Conus betulinus
GTGTGTGTGTGTGGTGTGTGTGTGTGTGTGTGTGTGTGTGTGAGAGAGAGAGAGAGAGAGAGAGAGAGAGAGAGAGAGAGAGAGAGAGAGAGAGAGAGAGAGAGACAGACAGACAGAGAGAATCTCCGTGCATGTGTATACATTTTTGTGTTTGTGTTTTTAGCACATCAGTTTCTCTTTTTTTTCAGTTAAAAAGATGTTTTGTTCCCTCTCTCTTCTCCGGTTGCTTGCACCTTTCTGGATACGTGCATCTGTTCATGCGTGTTTCTGTTAGCAGCTCCCTTGTCTCTGGCTGTCTGTTTGCTTATTTCTATCTCTGACTTTCCTCTGCTATTCAACCATCATCTCAGAGGAGAGAGGAGGAAGGGAGGTGGGTTAACGGCTTGGCACGCAAGCAGCAGAATTGAGATGGGGGTGAGATGTGAGTAATGAAAAGGGGGAGGGGGGGGGGGGGGGGGGGGAGGGGGGCATTTTTTGATGTGCATTACTGATCTTACCTTGGCGACGTCCTGTCTGCCACAATCGCCTGTCTGACGCACTGCCATACTGGACGACCAAGAAATGGCACCGTTCCCAGAGGATCTGGACCGTTGCACCTATAGCGTAGTTTTCTCTTATTCCTCTTTCGGTTTACGTGTGTGTGTGTGTGTGTGTGTGTGTGTGTGTGTGTGTGTGTGTGTTGTGTGTGTAATACAACAAAAACAACAACAGCTACTACTACTACCTATGATAATAGAAAAATAACAATAATAGTTTATTCAGTTTTCTTTTTTTTTTTGCGGGCCACCTGGCCCGTATGAACAGGAGGACTGACCTGCACAATAGCTGGCATGCTATTGGCGAGTGTTGAAAAAAATGTAATGATAAACGAACAAACAAGAAGTACACGGCATAATTCATGGGCCCCACAGGTAAACGTCTACCTTGTGTATCACGTACAGGCCGATGTTTCATTTCCTTCCTTCTAAGGCTTCCTTAAGTACACTGCAACATTTTATAACAATTTACTTGACATACGTCTACATACTAACTGTATCTTAAATTCTGATGAGAAACGATTAACACAAGGGTATGAATGTTCTGCAAAGTGTGGAATATTTAGGAGAGATGAATGAACATGACATAAATCTTCCACACAATATCCGTCACACTGTTTACAAAATGGATCAATGATTTGTTGAGTTGAGTGACCTGCTTTATTCAGAGGTAACCGATCACATCTAAACAGTGTGTGTGTGTGTGTGTGTGTGTGTGTGTGTGTGGTGTGTGTGTGTGTGTGTGTGTGTGTGTGTGTGTTGTTGTTGTTGTTGTTGTTGATGATTTTGGCTCTCTTCTTATCCTTCTTCATCTTCATTGTTGTCACCGTCGTTGTCGTCGGCATCTTCGTTACAACTGTTATTCCAGGAGTCCACTTTGGTGTCATTCTTTTCCTTCTTAACGCCTTCGTCAAACATCATCATCATCATCATCATCATCATCATCATCATCGTCGTCGTCATCATCATCATCATCATCATCATCATCATCATCATCGTCGTCGTCGTCGTCGTCGTCGTCGTTGTCGTCGTCTCATCATCATCATCATTATTATTGACGTCATCGTCGTCGTCGTCATCGTTATCATCGTCATCATTATCATCATCAGCCCCCTCGTTTTTTGTAATCTTCCTCCTCCTCTTCCACCTCCTCCTCCTCCTCATCGTCATCGTCGTACCTTTTCTCGTCATTTTAGCATTCACATGAAGAGAAGACAGAAGAAGGAGAAAGGAGAAGAGGATGGGAAGGGGACGAGGAGGGAGAGGAGGCGGACGGGAAGACGGTGAGGGATGGTGGCAACTACTTACATCCACAGAACTGAGCATGTGCTGGCCTGCCTGAGACCGTCACCTATCCTGTACATTTTCCACATTCTGCCAGGAATCGACCCTACCACCTCCTGGGGAAAAAAAGTCTAACCTTAGAACCAGCCACTGAGCCACTGTGCCTACCATCTTTCCAGACAACGTGGTTAGTAGTGGATGACAGGAAGCCAGAGGGGGGAAAAAGCTGATGATAACAGGATGCCAGAAAAAAAAAAACACAGGCTGATAATAACAGTACGGTCATTACTGGCACGAGGCCAGATGGTGCACCCAACCCATTGGCAGAGTGGTTCACAATGTTGATGTCACGGAAAGGCGACTCCCCCCCCCCCTCTTCTGTGCTTGTTTCTTTTCGTCTTTTTATCCTTGTTAGCTGATTTTAATTAAAAAAAAAGTCATTCTTTCTTTTGGCCACCATTTCTTCCTCATCAATCTCCAACTCAAATAAAGTATTCAGCAGAATACAGTCATCTGGTCAGTCGAGCCTAACCGTTCATTCTTGCACGGCAGAGATCGAGTTTTAGACAGTCTCTCCACTGATGATGGGATAGTTTCAGTCTTGTCAAACGCGCACGTTTGCACACGCACGCAGACACACATACGGATACGCATTCAGGTACAGGAACTCACACACAAAATACACACAGCTACACACGCATTCGTGCACGCACCAGCACATATCTACAACGATGTGCCACCTCAACGAAGAGACCCGGTATGTCCGGGCTAACGAAGGTCCGCTAAATCTTACAACAGTGAAACAGGGTTTGGACTTTAGTAGGGCGGTAGGGCCAACCCACCGGACTGTCATCCATCTCCCAGTGCACTCATTTTGAAAACCTGCCTTTGTCCCCAAACCTCCCCCCCCCCCCTCAAGTTGGACCGAAGCGACCTGTTGGACGAGTTCATTCAACGTGGATGATGGGGGAAAGCTAAGCAGCGCAGTCGGTGAACCCGGCAGAAGAAAAGGTCACGCAGGCTTGGAGTTCAGGTCACAGGTGCAGGGCGTGATGACGGAGCAGACAGCTCACTGGCAAGCACGTGCTGCACGAGCTGCACGACTGTTGCATGGACCGCGCATTCACACTGACCCGTCCACTGTAGGAGGGGGAAGAAGAAGAAACTGTTAATGTGAACGGCTAAGCGACACTAAATTAGAGCCATTACAGTGAGTCTTTATGGGGCCAGAATAGCTCAGTTGGTAGAGCGCCGGACTCGTAATCTTGATGATCGTGGGGGTAGCTGGTTCGAATCTCCGCCTGGCGGTTTTAGTACAGGGGGATTTTTCCCTCAGAGTTAGCTTTGGCTCTGGCTCAACAATGCATCAAAGATAAACATAGGTGCGAGCCCCATGGGCAAACAACACACACACACACACACACACACACCACCACACACACACACACACACACACACATACACACACACACACTCCCTCCTCCATGTCATCTTCATCTACTCCCATATCTGCCATGCACTGTCAGTATCTTCTTTCCGTCCCCCAATCTCTTCGTCCGACAACTCCCTAATGACGAACAAATCAAGCAAACAGCTGCACCGGGGAAGATAAACGGCTAAAGCAAGTCACTCCTCTCCAGTCTGTTTTCTGCTGGGGCTTTTCACGCTTCGCCACAAAGCTCTACAGCTCGTATCTTCTGCACTTAATCATCACAAGGTCTGATGCACAGCCAGTGGAATGCATGATTGATAACGAGGTGTAATGAACGAGGTGTTTGACAAAAATAGCCTAGCGTTTACATGGGGGGAAGAATTGAACCAATTATGTGTGACTTGTTTACTGGTTTTCATGCTCTTTGCAATTATGCCTGTTGTAATCGAACACACGTACTTTACTCATACACAAACATAGGCATAGACAGACAGACAGACAGACCCCACACACACATACTTTATATAAGAGAGAGAGAGAGAGAGAGAGAGAGAGAGAGAGAGAGAGGTCTACTGAATTATTGGATCCAATCATCTGTGTATGCATGTGCTGTATGTATGTATATGTAAAACACCACAGAGTTTTTTTTTTTCAGTATTCTCGTTTGCCTTGATTCAAACCTGCTCTGCAGTCTTTACAAAACACTGGGACAGTAAAGCTGGGGAAAGAATAGTGCTAATATCATCTATAGTGGTCATCTATAGTGGACAGACATAAAAGAAAGCACTAAACTGAACTGAGCTGTACTACTCTACTCCTACTACGATCACTACTACTGCTACGATCACTACTACTACTGCTGCTGCTGCTACTGCTGGTGGTGGTGGTGATGTTTTAACTACCATAACTACTCTTACGACTACTACGATTACTGTTATTGCTGCTGCTGTGACACAAAGTAGTGACGACTGCTACTACTGTTGCTGCTGAAATTACTATTTCTAGTAGTGCTGATGTTACTACTACTACTACTATTTCTGCTGCTGCCGCTGCTGCTGCTACCGCTACTTCTCCTGCTGCTTGCTGTTACTACTACCATTACTACTTCTACTACTATTACTACTACTATATTTCTGTCACTGCTGCTGTAAATTTCCTGTTCGACTATGATTATTGCTGCTGCTGCTACCGCCACCACTACTACTGCTGCTACTGCTACTTCTTCTACTACTATTGCTGCTGCTACTATTGCTAATGCTGTTTTACCATTTCTACTACCTCTACCACCACCATCACCTCCACCACTACTGCTGCTGCTGCTAACTACTACTACTACCACTACTATACTGCTGCTGCTGCTGCAATTATTTCTGCTGATGCTGCAACAACTAATTCGTCTGCTACGGCTACTGCTTCTACTTATGATACAACAACCACGTCTACAACTGCTGCTGCTACTGCTTGTCAGTTGTGAGAGAGAACCGGCGCGCAGGATTAATGTGCAGGCCAGTGAAATCCATGTGACCCCGATCCCCATTTGTTTTCTCTCTCTCTCTCTCACAGAAACGCTAGTTTATCTAGCTGTGAACTGTCTGCCGTGCAGCCGCAGTGCAGCGTGCATGGATCACCAGTCTGTACGCAATGACACCGCCTTGATAAAAACTGAAACTAATGCCACTATCGCTCTCACTGCTGCAGCTGCTGCTGTTGCTGCTGCTGCTTCTGGTATTGCCGCCGCTGCTGCAACTGCTGAGCCCCCAACACTGTTGTCAGCCATTCAGTCTGACAATGAGATACGAACAGACAGCCGTGTGAAATGAGATGTGTGGACATACTGAAGCAGGCGTTGGCGTGTTTGGACGCAAAACGCGCTCTGTCACAAGTAATTCAAGGTATGTAGTTCCAAGCCTGAAGCTGAGTGGCCTGAGTGTTAAAAAAGACAGCCAGGAACCACGGTGAGAAGCAGAAACGTACAACTGATGTTGACGAAGAGACGGCGATGAGGGCGAGGAAGGGTGGAGGTGGAGAGATTCACGATGCAGCTGGTTACACACACCTCAATTCGAAACTGTACGCCAACGCGCACAATAGTCAATGTCAGCGTTGCGTAGAATGGGTTTTTGAAATGAACCCCCAAATGAAAACCAAACGTCAGGTACCACAGAACAGTCCCAAATCCAGATATCACCTTTATTTTAAAGGATCTCCATCCATTGACATCACTTAAAATCTCAGAATAAATGATCCTACCTACTACCAAACGTCGGCACTAAAACTCACCCGTGATCTCGCCTTAATACCAATCGGGACTTCCTTAAATACTCCCATGCCATTGACTTCAATCGATCTTCTTGGAACGACGAGGTACATATTTTGATACACCTATCGAAAAAAAAAAAAAAAAAGAGGGGGGGGGGGAAGGAAAAAGGAGATGAAGTCAAAAGAGGGAGGAAGGGTGCGCAGGGGTGGGGGAGGTGGAGAAACCGGAGCTCTGAAGTTGTTGGCGCTCAATGAAAGTTCAAGGAATGAATCGAGTGTGTCAGGCTGTCTGTACTCGAAACATTACTCGCGGTCTTCGCTTACGTATTTGTGGTGTGTTACCAGCATGACTTACTTTAGGTAAGGAAATAAACGAAAGCTTGCCTTTCTTTTAATCCTCCAAAAGGAGAAACTACACCCTATCACCGAGAGATGTCTTCTCAGAATGTGTGCTCACAGCTTGCTCTGATAGCTCCGTCAGGATTCAGGTCACAGTCATGTCCGTGTTCCCTATGCCACACTAAAGGTGTGATGCCTTGCAACAGCTACCTGTCAGGTAAGCCTATTTCCAGCCGCTTCCAGATCAAAAAGACTACTTACCCGGCGGAATGAGGCTAACAGGGCACTACTCTGTTGTAAAGCCAGAGAGCTCTTTCAAGTTCTGAAAACGTTTGCCATGTACGCTGACGAGCGTGGTCTCTCTCTCTCTCTCTCTCTCTCTCTCTCTCTCTCTCTCTCTCTCTCACACACACACACACACACACACACACATACACACAAGTATGCACGCACGCACTCTCTCTCTCTCTCTCTCTCTCTCTCTCTCTCTCACACACACACACACACTGATACACACACACGCATGCGCAGACACATTCACACACGCACGCATGCGCGCGCGTTCACACAACACACACACACACACACACACACACAATACACGCACGCACGCACGCACGCACCCGTGCGCATAGCTCGATCTTCAAGCAAATTGGTCCTATTCACAACCTAGTAAACCTTCCAACTGTTTTCTCAAGAACTGTGTCATTTTCTCTGCTCCCCTCACTGGTTTCTCTCTCCCAATCAGAACTCATTCCCGCTTCCATATATAGACAACAGCTAGTTCCATCCAGTTGCAGCCTCAGTAACCCAGTCCATCAGGAGCAGTCTGTTAAGGTTGTCAGAAGACAACACGCCCAGGAGAAAAGAAGAAAAAAGAAACACCCGAAGGCGTTACCCGAGAAGTACTGCCCGCAAGTGCCGAACAACCAGCTGGGAGCCATCCTGGAAATCTTTGGAAGCCTGCGTTGCGTTCGCACAGGATGCAGGCATACAAAGGGCATTCCATAAATAAAATGTAAAGGGAAATAACTGCTCCTTGGCAAATGCTATTATGTGCCTGTTGGATACAAAACAAGAGAACCCTCATGGAAATGTCCCCATGGGTATACCATCCCGTATTTTTGACTGCAGAGCCCATCGGAAAAAGACGCTGCGCATATCCTGCTGTTTAACTAGCCGCTGTTTCGCTGACGGGTGAAAACCGTACAACTGCAGACGTAGCCAAGCAGGACTTTCCATGTAGTCAGTGGGTCTTTCCTTAGCGTAACTGGGCCTTTTCCCAGAATCTTCCCAAAGGCAGACAAGAAAAAAGATACTCACGAAGGTGCTAGTGGGACCCATAAAAAGTAATGTCCTCAACTGCTGAACCAACCGGCCAACTGGGAGCAGTCCTTCACTAGTTCTTGAGCACCAACGCAGCAATACACCACGGAACTAACCAGTATTTTTTTCCTTCAAGATTACGGCGTGATCACCTTTGATAGTTGTTCTGCCTGTCTGTTTTTTGGTGTTCAGTTTGTTCGCGACAAACGTTGTTCAGAAACGTAGGCTGTTTGAACAGGTCCTTGGTAAGATATCAGTCTGGGTTCTATCTGGAGAGCTTCAGCTGTCGGCTCTCTTTCAGTGTGTTCATCATACCTGCAACTG
>JADBJO010003529.1:82500-87500 GCA_016801955.1 Conus betulinus
ACTTGATATAGTAGTTGTCGCAGGAGCCTGTGCTTGTGCTTCATTGGTGATATCATTGATCTGCTTGTGCTTCATTGATGGTTTCATTGATCTTCTATTCAAGGCTCAGTCGAGGCAGCGTGGTCATGTTCTCTTTGCTGCTTTTGAAAGATTTCTGACTGTTTATAGTCTTTATTCACGGCACAGTCATGACCTGCAGTATTTATAGATGCCAAGCTTTTACATTGTAATAGATTCAGAAAATACTGATTGAGATGAAAAAGGCAACCTCCACTGAGAACATCGATTGCAAAGCTTGGCTAGTTCTCAATGAAACCCTGTGACTGCGGTCGCGCTACGGTTCCTGTCCTACCAGAGCAAAGAGTGGCTTACGACCCAATATACGGCTGAACTTTGAAACAAGTCGCGAAATACTGCCCAAGTTTTCGTAAAAAGTCCTTTCTCTCTCTCGTGGCGTTTACTCCTGATAGTCTTCATTTATTCGATACATCAAAACTGGTCGAAGACTGAATATTGCACATGCACGATAACCGGTTTACAACTTGCCAAGTGAAACGAATGGGATATAAGAAATGAAAGTGAAAATGAAACGAGGCAGGGAACCGCATACAGTAAAACAACAAACAAGTAAGGTAACTCTTGCTCCCATGGTGAACTAAATACACGCCCATAATTCCAAAGGAATGCTGCTTACGACACCGAATCGCCTGGCAGACGTGACGACACAGAGCCCACAGAACAAACGAAGACACCAGAGGAAAGCTGGATCCCACAACAGCATGAGATCATTGAAGAACAAAACCTACACAAAGAGAGCATTTAAGATTGTGACTGACCCAACCAAATACACGCGACGTAAAAATCAGCACGATTCAGGTGAAAGACGGCAACTGTCTCACACAGGAACAAGATATCTTTCAAAGGAAGACTCACTATTGTTCTGAACTCTGCTGCAATAAAACAGAGCACAGGAGGTACTAATGGCACCCATTTATCAAACAAGGATGACTGTTCCTGTTTCCCCGTTTGCTCTCTTGGCACTCTCACAGTGAAGGTACACAGCCCAATATTCCGCTTGAAGTTCGTCTTTTTTTTTTTTTGTGTGCTCGCTTAACAACCTAATGATGGCGGAGTATATAATCACGGTTTGCCTGTTTCTCTAAATCATATTGAGCGTTTGTGTTCACCTCTATCTTGACTATCATCCAAAGGCCTAACCTGAATCTCACTGGGTAGAGATTAGCTGGGGTCGATGAACTCGCATAATAACTGGGTTCGACTCGAATCTGAATTTTGTCTGTCTCGGATGCTAGCCTCCTTTACGTGTGTTGATAATTGTCTGTGTCTGTGCCTGTCACTCTTTTACTGAAATACACACACGCACGCAAGCACGCACGCACGCACGCACGCACGCTCTCTCTCTCTCTCTCTCTCTCTCTCTCTCTCTCTCACACACACACATACACACACACGCATACACATGCACACACATACACATGCACGCATGCAAACATGCGCGCACTCAAATGCACGCTTACACACACACACACACACACACACACACACACACACACACACACACACGCACACACACACACACACAATTTCTCTCTCTCTGTATGTCTCTCTGTCTGTCTGTCAGTCAGTCATCTCTCTCTCTCTCTCTCTCTCTCTCTCTCTCTCTCTCTCTCTCTCTCTCTCGCTCTCTCTCTCTCTCTCTCTCGCTCTCATCAACACCACCACCACGAGCCCTGCCTTTTCTTGTTCTCACCTGCCGTATAGCCACACCACAAAAGGAAACGCACACATCAAAGAGCACCGGAACGAAGAACCTTGCCGACTTGACCAGCCCACGGTGGATTGACACGACGATCTTCTCCACCAGTCAGTGGCTGTGACGCCGTAGACTGGCTCCCCCATCGACCGAGCACTAAAGCAGCACACTAACACCGGGCTCAAAGCAAGGCGTGATCGGAAGGGAAGAGTGAACTGCACTTTGTTGATTGTTCAACTGTTGATGGTCTCGGCTCGTTTCCATTCGGGACCTTCCCCCAGTGGTCGCTTTTGTGACACGTCAGCAGACTTGGAGTTCACGCCGCCCTGGTCCCGCTCTTTGGTTTCTTTGTGTCAGTGTCTGCGTTTATCAAGCGCTCCCTGGAGGAAGCTTGAACGACGTGGCCACGATGGCGAAGTACATGGTATTGAAAAACGCTGCTGACTTCCATCGGCATGAGCCACAATAAGGCAGACAGCAGGATCAGTCGGACAGAACTATCGGAGTGCTATGGAACGTGTTTTTACTGGAGACCACCGAGCAGAACAGTGATTTGAGGGCGTGCCACCGTACCAGACTGCAACATCCCCTATTAGAAAATATCAATTGTCCGTCGTCAGTCAGAGAGGATAACCCACTCGTACCAAGTTCCACCAATTCATCAGCGGGGCCCTCTGTACTTATTTTCACGATTTACCGAAAAGAAAACAAACACGCGAACACATTAAGATGCAAAAGCAAAACAAACAAAAAAAAAACCCATCTACTCACCCATACATAGCCCAGCTCTGAATTGAATCACATGGGAATAATTTAGAGGACACCGATTCATCTTACGGGTGTTGAAGAAGAGACTGAGCTGATGAAAATGAGAAAGGATCCGGTATGTCATGAAAAAAAAAACAACAGAATCCATGAAGAAAAAAAGGACGAAAACCTTGCTCATTTCTGTCATTTCCTGCACAAACCAATGCTGTCTTCTTTATTGTTTGCGAACGGTGTTCCCTTCACTTTTACATCACCTTTGCAGCTACAGACCTTAATATTACATCTATAGATATCGACACTGATGCAACTCAAATCCTCACCTCTGACTGTTGTTATCCTGTCCTAATGCTGTGCCATCGAATGAAGAGTTGATAGTGTCCTGGAACAATCCTCTATCAATGAATGGCGTGCTGATAGCGTCCTACAGCAGTCCAGTGCCATTGCACATCTTGTTTATAGTGACTCTACAACAACAACCCTCTACCACAGAGTGATATGCTGATAGTATTTCTATAACAATCTCTTATCACTGGACTACGTATTGATAATGACCCTACAACAATCCTCTACCACTGGATAACATGTCGACAGCAACCTTACCATAAACCTCTACCATCAGATGGGTGTGTTGATAGTGATCGTACAATTGTCTTACCATTGTATGACGCTTTGACGGTGACTCTATAACAAAGCGTTACCATTGGATGACGTGTTGATTGTAATCCTACAGCAATCGTCTGTTAACGGATGACGTGTTGATTGTAATTCTACAGCAATCGTCTGTTAACGGATGACGTGTTGATTGTAATCCGACAGCAATCGTCTGTTAACGGATGACGTGTTGATTGTAATCCTACAGCAATCGTCTGTTAACGGACGACGTGTTGATTGTAATCCTACAGCAATCGTCTGTTAACGGATGACGTGTTGACAGTCACCTTATGACAATCCACTACAACTGAATGAGGTGTTGATAGTGATCCTCCAACAATCCTCTACAACTGAATGACGTGTTGATCGTGAACCTCCAACAATCCTCTACAACTGAATGACGTGTTGATCGTGATCCTCCAACAATCCTCTACAACTGAATGACGTGTTGATCGTGATCCTCCAACGATCCTCTACAACTGAATGACGTGTTGATCGTGATCCTCCAACGATCCTCTACAACTGAATGACGTGTTGATCGTGATCCTCCAACGATCCTCTACAACTGAATGACGTGTTGATCGTGAACCCTACGACAATTTTCTACCAATGGGTGACGTGTTCATAGTAACCTTACAATATCCCTCTACCATTGGATAACATATTGATAGTGGTCCTCCATCAGCAACGGATGACGTGTTGATATCATCCTAAAACAATCGTGTACCGATGGATGACGAGTTGACTGTGAACCTACAACAGTCTTTTTCCATTGGGTGACGTGCTAGTAGGGACCCTAAAAGATATCGATGACCTGTTGATAGTGACCCTTCAAATAATCCTCTACCAATATATACCACGTTGATATTTGCTTTACAACAATCCTGTATCTTGGATGACTTACTGAAAAGTGATCCTGCGACAATTTTCAGCCTTTTAATGACGTGTTGGTGTGCTCTGTCCTTGAATGACCCAGACTGAATGTTACGTTGAAGCAAAGGAAAGAAAACTCAACAGACAGCAGCATTCGTAAGAACGAACGAGCCAAAGTACAGATAAACACAGACTGTAGCGCGCAAGATAATACTTATTTGATACTCAATACAAAGCCAAGTGTTGACAAATCTGTTTTCTCCAGATGTCATAAACAACGGATATAATACACACAAAACAATACTCCACTGATCCCATTCAGCTTGAGGATGCTTGCGATTGAGGGGGGGGGGGGGGGGGGGGGGGGGGGGGGGGGGGGGGGGGGGGGGGGGGGGGGGGGGGGGAGGGAGGGGGGGCGGAGGTTCTAATTTTACATTAATTGCAGTCTTGGAGTATTGTTTTATGCATTTCTTATGACTGGTGTTTGTGACATCTTGAAATGACATATTTGTTGAATTTTTCACACATAAGTTTTGTATTTAGTATTAATAGTTTTATTATGTACTTTGTGTCGTGTGTTTCTTTAGAGTTTGGATTTTCTACGTGAGAGACATTGTTTGTAGTTCCTTTGGCTCCAAGTCATACTGTGTTGGGTAATATTCTTACTATTCACAAAGACAGAATCTCGGAAAGCCGTTAGGTCCAATGCTCAAGCGTTCTGTCATTTGATCTGAAATCGTTGCCGTTCAAATCTTTGTGTTAGGTCACATGGCGAACATTTTTTGCTGACGTGAACATAGGTGAGCTGGAGCTTAATGAAAAGGAAAACCACTGTCTGTAATCTGTCTGGTAAATACTTTCTCGACGTCATTGTATTGTGATAGGATAGGAAAAAAAAAAGATTTTTGTGTTTGTGTGTGTGTATACAATAAAT
>JADBJO010003529.1:100000-112500 GCA_016801955.1 Conus betulinus
CACACACACACACACACACACACACACACACACGCACGCACGCACGCACGCTCGCACGCACGCACGCTCACATTTCATGAATAGCATGCCACAGATATTTGAAAAAGAAGGGACACAGAAATGCAAGGAAAAAAAACATCGCACCATTTTAACATAGGCCTGATAAACATTTCTGTTGGAAACATAACGCAGGGATATATAAACATTATGCAATATAATGCAAAACAACGCAACATATATGACATTATACAATTAACGGCAACGCATTGTACAATATAACGCAGTACAACACAACACACTGCAACAATATATAGCATTATGTAATATAACGCAGCAAAACACATTACATAAACCGCTGTATATAGCATCATACAATATGATGCAACACAACAGAACACAATATACCATTATGCAATATAACGCAAAGCAACACAACAGAATAGCAGCAGTATACAATATAAAATGACGCAACATAACACAACACAGCACAGCGCAAGCTGTTGGTCTGTCGTTCCATTAAAATATCCCGGGGTGGAATTGACATGGGTGGGTGGAGTGGAGTTTCAACACGTACTGCAGCAGTTTGTCAGGTGGCGGAAAGACATGTTCTTCCGTCTGGCATTAAGTTGTCATCATCCCTTTTTTTGTTTCTGGGCATTAAGATAATCTAGTGCTTTCAGGAGTTTTTTTTCCCCCGAGAATTTCTGCCATGAAGCTAGGATTATTTCTTTATCTGCGTGTTGTTTTATATGGAATGGAGTGGTATAAATCCAGTAGTATATAACGATATGTAACGATACTGTGACTAGCATTTCACACACACACACACACACACACACACACACACACACACACACACACACACACACACACACACACACACACACACACACACACACACACACACACACACATACGCGCGCACGCACGTACACACACATACACACACACACACACACACACACACACACACACGCGCGCGCGCGCGCGCGCGCGCGCACGCACGCACGTACACACACACACACACACACACACACGCACGCCGCATGCATGCGCGTGCGCACACACACACACACACACACACACACACACACACACACACACACACACACACACACACACACACACACACACACACACACATACACAATCACCGTGAGTCTTCGGTTTGAGTGTAGGCAATCGCAGAAGACGAGTATCAGAAGTAGAGCGAAGCTGATGAAGAGTATGGAAGTGAAATGCCTTACACCGAGTCAGGTGCCGAACTAGATATGACAGCAGAAGGTTGGGCGGAAAGTTTTGTATAGTCAGTCCTGCCAGAAATTGGCAACCACAGCAGAGACTGCAGAAGCGGAGTGACATGTATCTGCATAAGAGTGGAACAGCATAATTTTGAACTCGTTGAAGTCTGACCCCTTAGCCACACTGAGGAATATGGTGGAATTGATACTCAGAACTGCTGGCAAGATGAGGGTTGCAGCAGTCAATTACAGAAAGGACAGGGGGCAAACCGATCTAAAGGCTTGGCTGTGTCACTGGAGAGATAGTGACGAACAAAACTTTATCTTACGAAGCAGAAGATGTGCAGGTCTACAGAAGTTAGAGAATTATGTCGCTCCAAAGAAAGTTTAGGTCCAGAATAACACCAAGACCGCAGACCACAGAGAAAAGGGAGACTGGAATGTTGTTAATCATTGCAGCGCCTGATACTTTCTTGAGACACGTTCGAATTATGTCAGCATAAATGATCTCAGGTATTGTTTGTTTTGGGTCGT
The DNA here is from genome assembly GCA_016801955.1 of Conus betulinus. Taxonomy (NCBI): domain Eukaryota; kingdom Metazoa; phylum Mollusca; class Gastropoda; order Neogastropoda; family Conidae; genus Conus; species Conus betulinus. The sequence goes on from JADBJO010003529.1 coordinate 101,776, forward strand.
ACTTATCTTAAGGCAAGCGATGCATTGCTGCGACTGCAATACCAGCTTGTCACCTGAGCAAAGAGAGGTGGAATCCTGAAGCTGTGAATGATCAGACTCTTTTGTGACGACGCATGTCCGCCAGGTCCATCGGACAAAAAGAATGGGGCTTAGCACAGAACTCCGAAGAACGCCTTATGAAGGAGTAGAAGACTCTGTGTATGTGCAATTGGTGGGCACACACACACATACACACACACACACACACACACACACACACACACACACACACACACACACACACACACACACGCACACACGCACACACACACACACACACACACACACACACACACACACACACACACACACACACACACACACACACACGCACGCACACTCAACTGTCAAAACGTCTGGACTTTGTCATCCAGAGGAGATAAAATGTTGGTAAGGTTTTAACACCCAGAGTCTGAGACTAAGTCCTAGTCTGCGTCACACCTCATCCCGCTTCTCCTCCCCCCTCCCCCCCTTGTTACAGTGAACATGTGAATGAACTCATGACGAGGATGCCACGTCTCTCTCTCTCTCTCTCTCTCTCTCTCTCTCTCTCTCTCTCTCTCTCTCTCTCTCTCTCTCGCAATCGTGTTTAGAAGAATATCTCAGATTTGTCGAAAAACACTATAAGATAACAGAGGACCTTCCTGATCGATCAAGGCTTCTCTGATTTTAGTTTCTCTTGCTTGAAACAGAGCCTCCCCCTATGGGTAATTCAGATTCACTGCTGTCTCTTTGTTTTCAGCAAAACGTTATCTCGCCTAGGTTGCAAAGTCCAGACACTTTGATAATTGATTCTCCGTTTGAGGGATGTAGGACTTGTCGCAGTCAATAATAAATAAATACTCAGTTTGTCTCTGAATCTGAATGTAGATATCTCTCTCTCTCTCTCTCTCTCTCTCTCTCTCTCTCTCCTCTCTCTCTCTCTCTCTCTCTCTCTCTCTCTCTCTCTGTCCGTTCGTCAGTCAGTTTGTCTGTCTCTCTGTCTCTCCTTATGTCTAACAGACTCATCCCAGAGATAAATATAAAAGAGCCACAAGTTTACACTGCAGCTGCCTGTAACCAGGCTCAGACATTTCCAGTGCCGGGCATTGTCAGAATTCTGTCAAGAACCACTCGACACACGACAGCATAATCTTGATAGTCAGACCTACTCACACTGACGCTTCCAAGCAAACGATTCGGAAGCCAAAATTTCTTGGTTACTGCGGTGATTTTAGAGAAAAAGTTTTTTTTTTTAAAAAAAACAAAACCAAAACAAAACGAGAACAAACAAACATAGAAAAACAACTTTCCTTTATTTGAGACAAGCGCTGATGTGAACGAACGGTATGCAACTTTTACACAGCTGCATTTTCCTGCCCTATTAATGACATTTTTCCTCACTCTAATCATGCCACGCTCCGCTACATCACAGGTCTATCCTGACACAGTGAATGTGCCAGCAGGGCACAATATAGGGAATGGTGCGCCGTGGCAAAGTTGCTCCCTTCATGCTCAGCACTTGCTGGACTCATCGCCCACCTTGTAACGCCATACTAGTAATTGTTCTTCCCTGTGTCTGACAGAGTGACCACACTCACCATCCTTCCATGCCTTTTACCTTTGACTCCCAAGACTACAGTCCGCTAGGAATGGCCTCCATGAGCCGTAGCTATGAATTAAAAAAAAAAAAAAAGAAACGCTTGGAACTGGGACTCCATCTCCAGCAGGCTTGGGAACGGAATAGTGATAAGTAAGTGAAGCAATTGGTCCAATGGAGTTCCATTTAAGCATGACATGGCGGCTGTCAAAAGACTTTTGAGACAAGATGACCAGGCTGCATTCTCTTTTTGAAGACTTAGTGGAAGCGCTGCATTCTCTGTTTGGAGACTTAGTGGAAGGGCTGCACTCTCTGTTTGGAGACTTAGTGGAAGGGCTGCACTCTCTGTTTGGAGACTTAGTGGAAGGGCTGCACTCTCTGTTTGGAGACTTAGTGGAAGGGCTGCACTCTCTCTGTTTGGAGACTTAGTGGAAGGGCTGCACTCTTCCTTTTGGAGACTTAGTGGAAGGGCTGCACTCTCTGTTTGGAGACTTAGTGGAAGGGCTGGACTCTTCCTTTTGGAGACTTGGTGGAAGGGCTACATTCTGTTTTTTGGAGACTTAGTGGAAGCACTGCATTCTCTTTTTGGAGACTTAGTGAAAGGGCTGCACTCTCTGTTGGGAGACTTAGTGGAAGGGCTGCACTCTCTGTTGGGAGACTTAGTGGAAGGGCTGCACTCTCTGTTGGGAGACTCAGTAGAAGGCCTGAACTCTCAGTTTGGAGACTCAGTGAAAGGGCTGAACTCTCTGTATGGAGACTCAGTGGAAGGGCTGAACTCTCAGTTTGGAGACTCAGTGGAAGGGCTCCGCTGTCTTTTGGAGACTTAGTGGAAGGGCTGCACTCTCATTTTGGAGACTTAGTGGAAGGGCTGCTGGAGACTTAGTGGAAGGGCTGCACTCTCTGAAGACTCAGTGGAAGGGTGCACTCCCTGAAGACTCAGTGGAAGGGTGCACTCTCTGAAGACTCAGTGGAAGGGCTGCACTCCCTGAAGACTGAGTGGAAGGGCTGGACTCTCTGAAGACTCAGTGGAAGGGCTGCACTCTCTGAAGACTCAGTGGAAGGGCTGCACTCTCTGTTTAGAGACTCAGTGGAAGGGCTGCACTCTCTGTTTTGAGACTTAGTGGAAGGGCTGCACTCTCTGAAGACTTAGTGGAAGGGCTGCACTCTCTGTTTGGAGACTCAGTGGAAGGGCTGCACTCTCTGAAGACTGAGTGGAAGGGCTGCTGGAGACTTAGTGGAAGGGTGCACTCTCTGAAGACTCAGTGGGAGGGGGCTGCACTCTCTGTTTGGAGACTTACTGGAAGGGGCTGCACTCTCTGTTTGGAGACTTAGTGGAAGGGCTGCACTCTCTGAAGACTTAGTGGAAGGGCTGCACTCTCTGTTTGGAGACTCAGTGGAAGGGGTTGCACTCTCTGAAGACTTAGTGGAAGGGCTGCACTCTCTGTTTGGAGACTCAGTGGAGGGCTGCACTCTCTGAAGACTCAGTAGAAGGACTGCACTCTCTGAAGACTCAGTGGAAGGGCTGCACTCTCTTAAGACTTAGTGGAAGGGCTGCACTCTCTGTTTGGAGACTTAGGAAGGGCTGCTGGAGACTTAGTGGAAGGACTGCACTCCCTGAAGACTACGTGGAAGGGCTGCACTCTCTGAAGACTCAGTGGAAGGGCTGCAGTCTCTGAAGACTCAGTGAAGGGTTGCACTCTCTGAAGACTCAGTGGAAGGGCTGCAGTCTTTGAAGACTTAGTGGAAGGGCTGCACTCTATGTTTGGAGATTGAGTGGAAGGTCTGCACCCTCTGTTTTGAGACTTAGTGGAAGGGCTGCACTCTCTGAAGACTCAGTGGAAGGGCTGCACTCTCTGAAGACTCAGTGGAAGGGCTGCACTCTCTGAAGACTCAGTGGAAGGGCTGCACTCTCTGAAGACTCAGTGGAAGGGCTGCACTCTCTGAAAGACTCAGTGGAAGGGCTGCACTCTCTGTTTGGAGACTCAGTGGAAGGGCTGCACTCTCTGAAAACTCAGTGGAAGGGCTGCACTCTCTGAAGACTCAGTGGAAGGGCTGCACTCTCTGTTTGGAGACTTAGTGGAAGGGCTGCGCTCTCTGTTTGGAGACTCAGTGGAAGGGCTGCGCTCTCTGTTTGGAGACTCAGTGGAAGGGCTGCGCTCTCTGTTTGGAGACTTAGTGGAAGGGCTGCGCTCTCTGTTTGGAGACTCAGTGGAAGGGCTGCGCTCTCTGTTTGGAGACTTAGTGGAAGGGCTGCGCTCGGTGCTTCCTTTCCCGACACATTCTGGCACCATCCGGCCCGGGAAACTCAGACACCTCCAATCTGATCAACACTCTGAACAAACATCACAGAATGGAAACACTGAATCAGCTCTCTCTGTCTCTCTCTCTCTGTGTCTCTCTCTGTCTGTCTCACGCACACTAATTCGCGCACTCGCGCGCGTGCGCGCGCACACACACACACACACACACACACACACACACACACACACACACACACACGCACACACGCACACACACACACACACACACACACACACACACACACACACACACACACACACACACACACACACACACAAGCACACACCGAAAATACACACTACAAGCACACACATACACACATACATACCTACATACACACACGCACGCGCGCACGCACGCACGCGCACAAACATACACACACAAATACACACACACGCGGGCGCGCACGCACACACACAGACACATGCATAGGCGCGAGCGCGCATACATACACGCGCATACATATACACATGTATCCAGACATATACAAACAGACATACGGACACATTTGAACACATTCAAAACAGACAGATAGTCACTCTGAGAGAGAGAGAGAGAGAGAGAGAGAGAGAGAGAGAGAGAGAGAGAGAGAGAGAGACAGACAGACAGACAGACGAGACAGAGACAGACAGAGAGAGAGAGAGAGAGAGAGAGAGAGAGAGAGTCCTTTGGAAAGTGAATGTATGTAATGCATTTAAAATATTAACAGTCTGAAAAACGACACAGGACCATAGAGGGAGAGGTTGATGAAGGGATGCCCATGGATCGATTTTGGCATGGCAGCATAGACATCAAGATGAGAAGGATGCCAGTGGATGACAGGTATGGTCTGGTGAGTGTTGGACAGACGGCAGTGGTATGTGACTGGTAGTGGTATAGTGGTTTTGAAAAAAAACAAAACAAAACCCGTGAATCTTACGTGACCAGTCGTGAGCTGAAAAAAAACAATTGAATGATGGAAATGTGAGAAGCGTCTGTAACCAAACGAACAAAACAACTTGATGACTAGTGGGCTGCTGCTGCTGTGTCCAGCCAACGATAAACATTATAGCTGTCTTTAGATTTTGGTTTTTTACGAGTTTGGGGAATGTGCGCCACCATAGAAAGTTCTGAATTATCGTAGCCTTCGTAAAGTTAGTCACCGGCGCAGAAAGAGTTACCAGAATAGACCAAGGAAAAGGACACAGAAAAACTGCCATTCATGCCGAGTTCATCAGTTCAGTAAGTCAACCGGTCTGTCTCGAGACACCATGATGATTTACGACCTCTCTTCAGACATTCGAGGAACGGAACCAGAATAAGCTCATCAGTGATACATTGGATTTTGGCCCCAGTGTTTCATCCATCCATCCTCTGGCTACAGCCCCAGCAGGCCTTGACAGTGTGATGTCTGTCATTGTCAGCCTCCAGAAGAATCTCAGACCATTTCTGGAGAATAGGTGTCGATCAATTCTTCCTTCTGCACTGCCTTTGTGTCGATTTTTTATAGTTTGCTCTGCGCGTGTTGCGCATGTATTGGCACAATTCTCACTGTACACAACAGTCCCCATTTGCAATCTTTTCGCTCCCCAACAAACAAACACGTACGCACGAACGCAGGCACGCCCACACACGCACGCACACACACACACACGCACACAACAGACAGACAGACAGACAGACAGACACACACACACACACACACACACACACACACACACACACACACACACCACACACACACACACACACACACACCACACCAGTGTAACTATCCCCTTCCCTTTTGCAGGCATTCCTATGTTGTGTAATGGCCTGGATTCTGCACAGATGAGCATGAAAAAAAAATATAACATAGTTACCAGTTCCTAGACGAAATTTCTATGTGCAGGCCAGTTGCGTTGCTGGTCTCGTAGAAAAAAGTCATGATTTAGATGTAAGACTAGTTCATGATGCAATATGAGGTCCTCTTAGAAAAACCCTGAAAGTTTCTTTGTAAAGTGTGTAAAACATTTGGGGATATAGAATATCTGTGAGTTAGTACATACATATAGATGTGTAATGTACACATGGTTATCACAAGACTTACGAGCTTACTCAGATAATCCTTTTTGTATCAATCATGAAATTGATAGATCTGTGCGTTACAAAGTCCGTCCTATTCCTTGTCAGAAATAATCAATATGAGATCAAAGTTAGGACCAGGGCGTCAGAATTGTGCAAAAGTAGTAGATAAAGATATGCTCTAAACGTTGTGTGTAATGTGACATGCTTTGTGCACGTTGCCCATAGTTAAAAGCCCTGCATTGCCTATTTTGTTCCGTTCCTTTCGTCGACTCTTTTCATTTCTCTCTCTCACTCCTTTCCTCCCTCCCTACTCCACTCCCTCCCCCTCTTCTTCCCTCTCTCTCCGTTTGGTTCTTACCTCCTCCTCAATTTCTCACTGCAGCACACACACACACACACACACACACACACACACACACACACACACACACACACACACACACAAGACACGCACAGAAACAAATAAAACACAGACACGCACACACACACACACACACACACACACACACACACACACACACACACACACACACACACACACAAGACACGCACAGAAACAAATAAACACAGACTCACACAAACACACACACACACACACACACACACACACACACACACACACACACACACACACACACAAGACACGCACAGAAACAAATAAACACAGACGCACACACACACACACACACACACACACACACACACACACACACACACACACACATACACATGGGCGCGCGCGCACCCACACACACACACACTCCCAGAGAGAGAGAGAGAGACAGAGAGAGAGAGACAGAGACAGACAGAGAGAGAGAGAGAGAGAGAGAGAGAGAGAGAGAGAGAGAGAGAGAGAGAGAGAGAGAGAGAGATTCATCTTGAAAAGGCATGTAGAATGGCCAAAGATATATTAAAAGGTCTTAACCAGTCAGCAAAACGGCACTGACAAGACTTGACACTGGAGGGAGAGGAAAGGGGTGTGTGCATGGGGTGGAAATCGATCTCTGCCAGAATTTAACAACTGGAAGGGCAAAGAAAAAGAATGGGACCAGTGAGGTTTGGGGGCGGTAGGATGCTGGTGGCAAGTGTTAGCGCGGTAGATGATTAGGGCAGTGCTGACGGGATGGCAGAAAGTGGGTGGTGAGTGATGATGATAGGTGGTAGGCGGTGGAAAAACGGTAACTGGTGGTTGGTAGATCGTGGAGGGTGTCCGGGGGGATGACATGTAGTGGATGATTATGGCCGCGAAAGGGTGAGTGGATGGGGGAATAGTGAGTGGTTATCGCAGCTGAGAGGTAAGTGAGGGGCTGTAGATGGTGTGTGGTTATGGTTGGATACAGCCATCTATATGAGACAGTCGGTTCAAAAGAGTGAGAACTGATCATGGGAGCGGTGTCTGCGATTAATCGAAGAAAAACCAGTAGACGGTTTCTGACTCAGATCAGCTGCAAACCCCACAGTCGCCATCATGATTTTACGACCTCAGTCAAAGACATTCTAAGCACAGATCCAGACAAGCCAATGTTTCTTTTTTGACCCAGAGCTCCATACATCTTCTGTAAACTCCTAGCAATCTCTGTGCGTGATGTCTTTTATAGTAAGGGTGAACTGGCTGTAAAACCACAACAGAAGAAAATAAGTCATCAGGTAATCTTCTGGATTCCCCCCCCCCCCATGTCGGTTTTAGAGTCCACTCTGAACATCCTGGCATTTGCACCACATCCTTAAGACAGACTAGATACCCATTAACACATGCCCAAACCCTCCCACAACCCTCTTTACTCGCAAACCTAGCCGTGCTAGGTTTTATGGCGATCAAAATAAGTAATAAAATGCTGGCAAGTTACAAGATGAGGAGATGTGTGCAGTATAGAGCCTAGTAGTAGCTTTTGAAATTGATAATAGCTGTTAGAAAGAAGTTGGCTTGTAACAGTTCACAAGAACGGGATTATGTTGCTATCCCTGAGGATGACAACGGTTCTCCTCAGGATTAGAGCCGTTTACCCTGTTTCCGTCTTTTTACCCTGTTTTCCGAGGAAAACGGTTATTATCGGTGTTATTCCTACATTCCCTCGCCATAAAATCTAGTCTTTACAGGAAAACTATGATAATACTTTTCATCCAAAGGAGAACAAGGAAATCATTTGTGAGCTCCAAGAAAATGGCTGAGGTTACTGTTTTGCCTCTTTTTGTTGTTGTCCCCAAGGATCATGGCCGTTTTGTAGAGGAAATTAGCTACACTCGCCTTTTGACACCATGATGCTCCCATCGTGCAGACTGACTGTGTTTGTAAGGGCTGTGCCCTACTGAAAGTTATTATTTAGATGTAAGGCTGTTAGGAATATAGAACACCAGTTTATTGGTACGTATGTACTTTTGATGGTGACAAATGTACACTTGACCCATTCACTGACCGATGATGATGATGATGATGATGATGATGATGATGATGATGATGATGATGATGATGATGATGATGATGATGATGATGATGATGATGATGATGATGATGATGATTTGATGATGATAATGATGATGATGATGATTATAATGATAATGAAGATGATGATGATGATAATGATGATGATGATGATTTTAATAATGATGATGATCATGATGATTATAATGATAATAATGAAAGATGATGATGATGATGATGATGATGATGATGATGATGATGATGATGATGATGATGATACCCTGCTGTCATGATGACCTCAGTTTCGATTTCCTCTCCATGTTTGTGCCCTTGGTGAGTTCATGTTGAGGTGGTCGGTAATGGCAAAGTCATGGGGATTGTCGTTGGATGGACCTAGTGTCGCCTTCCGTGTGGTTGTGGACGGAGAGACGGAATAACCGCATGAGAGTTATACCACTTAAGCACCAAAAATAATTGAAAAAGGAGCCATCTCTCTCTCTCCTCTCTCTCTCTCTCTCTCTCTCTCTCTCTCTCTCTCTCTCTCTCTCTCTCTCTCTCTCTCTCTCTCTCTCTCTCTCTCTCTCTCTCAAAGTATTTGCTGAACAATTAAGTAGTGGGGGAAATCAAGTGCAGGTTAACTATACTTCCGTCATTGTAGTAATGACTTGGCAAAGATTTGAACTTAAAAGAACGGGGGGTGGGGAGTTGAAGATGAAGAAAATGTGAACATGAAATTAAGAAAATATAGTATAAATATGAAAACCCTTCACTGGCCGCATGAGGGAACCATCGTAATCCCTGTCGAAGGCAGATCAAAGTATTTGCTAATTAGACTGTTTTGCCTCTGTATGTGGTATGTGTCTATCTCTTTCCCTCTTTCGGTCAATGCACATTCATTTCAATGTTCTTAATGCATCTAGATCTGTCTGTGCCTGTCTGTCTGTCTACTTGCTTATCTACCTACCTACCTGCCTACCTGGCCAGCTGGCTGGCTAGCCAGCTAGCTATTCATCTGTCTGTCATCTGTCTGTCTGTCTGTTTGTATGTCCATCTATACAAAATTCACCACATGTCCACACCAAAGCATATGGGGAAACCAGAACCAAACACGTTAGTCGTCCGCCTCAGTGGGGGTCCTGTGGATAGCAAATTGATAGTACAACGAGGCCTTGAAAGCTCGGTACACTGATGCCCTTACGACGAAGCCAACACATTAGTAGCCCTCCCTCGTTGGGAACAAGACGGGTGTTTGTAGGAGACACGGGGTAATGGAAATGAGAGAAATCCCAGAGAGAAGACTTCCAAGATGACCTCTCTGTGGGATTTCTTTCACTTCCATCATCTTGCCTCCACACACACACACACACACAGCGTTACTTCGGGCGTCCCGCGTCCCGCAGCAGTCTACACAGAACTATTAGAGTCACGTATCACTGATATGTTCCTTAGGTGATGTTCAGCAGTGGATGGTGGGATTCAACGCAGGCCTACAACCCCATAGTTGTGGTCATAACAGTTTGATATGGTATTAGACTGTGTGACCGTCCCAGACCCACCTTCCACTGCCCCTCCTTCGCTAACCCAATTCCTATTCCCCACTCCCCCGCAGAACGCCACTTTGTGTCTCATCGTCAACATTCAGAAATCCACAACCACCGGGAACTTTGATTCGAATTCCTATAGTCTCAGGTGTTAAGTCACAAAGTGTGGGACTCGATTGTGAGAACATGAACTGATTTTTGGCTACCAGATCGTCAGTGAAGAGATATTTAAAACATTTAAACACTAAATCTACAATAGTCTGGTCACAATCGTACTGAAAAGCGAAACATAGTCTTATGCTTACACCTACTAACCTAAGAAATGGCCCCGAAGCTGAAAGTAAACACGTCAACCAATCAGAAGGCATTTTACATCATGCGTGCTGTGTAAACTCGCCTTTCGTCATTTTATTTCACTATTGATAGGCCGGACGTAAACAATATATAACTGTCATTACATTTCAGTGTGCTTTCCACGCAGAGCTCGCATTATTTGACGATACAGGATTAATACAGAGACATGTACTCCGTGGAAGTAGTCGCCAGAGGCATGCGATGACACAGAGTTGTATAAAAGTTTCGATTTGATTGTCAGTGACTCCCTTATATAGGTAACAGTCGTTTTAGTGTACCAGTAGCAGGTGAATTTTTTGTTTGAAGATATGATGACGCCTTTCACCGTTTAGAGCAGACATACCAAACGATTCAAAAGTCTTAAAATGCGTATATTTCAGCTCTGTACTGAAGTCTTGAACGGCGTAGAGTGCAGCCCTTCCATGGAGTCTCAGACGGCGTAGAGT
>JADBJO010003529.1:125000-130000 GCA_016801955.1 Conus betulinus
CGTTGAATGGTATATATTGTCTGGGTGTTGAATACCGAATGCTATTTGTAAGAAACAGAATGAATGAAAAGAAGGAATGGGGAAAAAGTAAGAAGATATTGGTCCTATCTTAAAAAAAAAAAAATTGTGAGGCCGTGAAACAGTGATTAGTATAATGAGTATTAAGTCACATCAGAGGCATCCATCTGTGGAATTTTCTAGCCTTGGCCAGCTCCTACTCTTAACTGGATTTTTGTGCATTCAAATAGGAAGATTTGAACCACACAGTCGAGTTTTCTTTCTCGTTATAAAAAAAAAAGTTGTCCCGGTTTCTTACTGGTGTCTGTATCTCTCGGGCCTGCTTGAGACCGGGATTTTTCCAGGAAAAAAAAAAGCGTAAAACTACAGCCGTGCCATAAAGCTTCAGACCACAGTGGAACGTCACAGCAATCATCTTCATCGTCCCTCAGGAAAAAGAGTTCACGGTTCTGTGGCTCTTCACGCCCTCCTTCTGTGGTGACCTGTTTTGATTTCCTCCTCACGCCCATGCCCCTGGTGAGTTCATGAACAGGACTCGGTACCGGTAACACGACAGAGATTGTTGCTAGATGGATGAGGTGCTGATCTCCCACTAGGCACGCTCACTTCCGCTGGCTCCTCGACTAAGCAATTACTGTCTGTCAGTTCGTTTTCTCTCTTAACTTGGTGCAGAGTCTCTGGGGCACTAGGTTGAAGAACAATTCATCTGGTTTCCTTCCCTTCTGTGTTGGTTGTGTGTGCCAAGGCGTGTATCTGGGCAAATGGCCTTGTCTGTCCATTTTGCATTCTGTTGTCAGCCAATCGTTTCCTGTCTGACCCTCCTCCGTCTTCTAGACTTCCCAGGAGAACTGTTATCGCAATGCTTTCTGATCTCGTTATATGGACGTGGTTTTCTTCATCAATGTCAGTGGATCTTTATTATGGTCTGATGTGCTGCCATTAATCAATGTCAGTAGATCTTTATCATGGTCTGATGTGCTGCCATTAATCAATGTCAGTAGATCTTTATTATGGTCAGATGTGGTGCCTGATAGTTTGACGCACTTGTTCATTAGTACTATGATCAGAATCTTTGATGTTCAATAGCTTGCAGAAACACATCGTTTCCACTGACGTCAGTAGGGGCCTTAACAAGTCGTGCGTATTTGGATCAGACTATTGATCAAAGAACACCACCAACATGGCTGAAAAGCCGTGCAGTGTCTCCGTTGGTGGGCTACCTAACGATGACTTGATAGTGGCTGCACCCTGTGGATCAAGATGTTCAGGCTACAACATGACAAACCCGTACGTGGCTGTATATGGGTTGCTAGAATGCGGGGGTGTAAGGAAAATGAAAAAAAATCGCATGTTGTATGTTGCGCATTGCTAAGTACAAGAGCGCCCTCATCACCCAACGGTCTGTCAAAGCTCTCTACAATAACGTTCACAGGATAAGCAATGAATTATCTTCTCTTATTAGAAACTGAATTCTTCAGTGACATCTCAATTAGTTGTGTGGTTCTGTATTATATAGGTCTACATTGACATCATCGTATGCTTTTTTCCCCTTTTTCTTCGTTTTGGTTCTGGGAAATGGACCATTAAACAAAATCTACACAAAAAAAATGACAGTTTTACAGCCACACAAATCCTATATAAAGTCAGAAGAGGGGGTTTCACTATAAAATCAAAATTAGTTCACTTTCTAGTATTGGATTGCCATTGCACTGGTTTAACATCGATTAAAAAGTTTGAGATTCGTAGCCTCAATGTTTCACTTACAGTATAGACAATAATAAGGAGTTGTCATACAAAAATATACAATGAGTACGCCCGAGTCCTTCTTTATGACTTTAAGTTAACGGTCAATCAATAAATTCAATACTTCTGCAGGTCTGGAATCTGTGCGCCTTTGACAGTATTGCCAACTTTCTTTCTTTCTTACTTATTTCCTCCCCCCCCTCTCTCTCTCTCTCTCTCTCTCTCTCTCTCTCTCTCTCTCTCTCTTCGTCTCTTCTTCTTCTTCTCTTGCTTCTTCTTCTTTCTTCTTCTTCTTCTTCTCTTTTTCTTTTCTTCTTCTTCTTCTTCCTTTTCTTCTTCTTCTCGTTTGTTCTTCTTCTTCTTCTTCTTCTTCTCTTCTTCTTCTTCTGCTTTTCGGCACGCTGCGAACACGGTTAGCTGATGGAAGAACAGTCGCTCTCTTTGCCAGCTCCGGCGCACAGAGACCCCATAGCATCGCCCCACACCTAACACCAGCAGTGCCCCTCCTTTTCCCGGCATCCGCAGCTGCGGCACCGTCAGATTCCAGGCGTCTGAACCAATGCCAGAGAGAGAGAGAGGCTACGGCTCGCACCCTCTTTCCGGTCTCACAGCTGTGCAACAGGGCAGATGGTCAATCTTCTCTCCCCACCCGTCCCTGATCCCTCACACCCCCGGCCTCTTCCAGTTTCCCGTAGGAGAATGTCTGTGAACACTGAACTCTGTGAACGCTGTTATCTGTGATTTGAAATTGCTGAGGAGCAGATGGTATCTCTCTTTCCCTCTCCACCCCTCCCCCTCACACACACGCACACACACACACACACACACACACACACACACACACACACACACACACACGCTGTTATCCGTGATTTGAAATTGTTGAGGAGCAGATGGTGTCTCTCTATCCCTCTCTCTCTCATTCTCTTTCTCTCTCTCTTTCACGCACACACACACACACACACACACACACACACACACACACACACACACACACACACACACACACACGCTGTTACCAGTGATTCGAAATTGCTGAGGAACTGATGGTCTCTCTCTCCCCTCCCCTCTCTCTTTCTCAATCTCTTTCTCTCTCTCTCTGTCACACACACACACACACACACACACACACACACACACACACACACACACACACACACACACAAGGACACACACACACACACACACACACACACACACACACACATGTTTGCACTCACACTTGCAAACATTCACACAGACACATATATACGTACACGCTTACAAACATGAGTGCGCATAGACACAAACCAGAGAATTTACCATACTGTCTGGCTTAAAACTTGCGAAGTTCTAGTAGTTTCAAACAAATTCGTGTTAAGAGAGAGAGAGAGAGAGAGAGAGAGAGAGAGAGAGAGAGAGAGCAAAACCGCCAGCGACAAGACATATTCAACTCCTAACATTTTCACGAAGGAAAAACAAGCCACAAAACGTGTAAGTTAAACAACCAACGTCACGACAAATTGCAACCGAAATCATTAGTCACGAAGTTCGGGCACGTAACAAAATGCAGACCTCTTACCAAGCTATAGTTACAAGCAGAGCTCTGATCGTGGCAAAATCAATTTCATCACGTAAGTTCTGAGATACAGTTACGAATGTAGTTTTGGAGACAAACCCAGAGCTTTACCGAAAGTGTCTATACTGTTCTTCCACCCGATCCTTGTCCTTGATCTGGAACAAACTCAGTTTCTTCCGGCTTCCATGTTCATAGAGCAAATCTAGGGTGCAAAGCATTCGAGCACCCTACCCCCTATCCCATCCCCGGAAGAAAAAAAAATCGAAAAATGGGTACATCTCGATAGATCCCCGTCTCGGTAGATCCCCATCTCGGTAGATCCCCCACTACATGTGGACGAATTTCTGTCACGGTAGATCCCCGTCTCGGTAGATCCCCATCTCGGTAGATCCCTGTCTCGATAAATCCCCCACTACATGTGGACGAATTTCCGTCTCGATAGATCCCCGTCTCGGTGGATCCCCATCTCGATAGATCCCCATCTCGGTAGATCCAAAAATAGTAACGGGGATCCATCGAGATGGGGATCTATCGAGACGGGGATCTATCAAGACGGGGATCCATTGAGACGGGGATCTATCGAGATGGGGATCCATCGAGACGGGGATCTATCGACACGGGGATCTATCGAGTGCCCCCCCCACCTGTGCGATCTTTTGATAATCCGATAACTAAGAAGTATGAAACTATGTTCAGTACAGAAATGATTTGTTTCGTTGTCCTTTCTTGTTTAAAGCCGAAGAATGCACGTGCGTCCTCTTTGCCCACCCCTGCACCCACAGTGTTGACTCAGTCTGTGATTAGTCACCACGGGCACTTTATTGTGTGACCTGTCTTTGGAACGCAACAGCTTTAAAACTACACAGTGCGTGTTTTTTCCCCTGAATATATATTTGTGTAGCATAGCTCTCAGATTATCGAGTGCTTCGAACTTCTTTCGTTTACAGCATGTCTCACGATAAAATAACGAACGCGTAGGGTAACTCTGTTCCTGTGATGAAATAGTTACATGCCCCTAATTCCAAACGAATGCTGCTTACGAGGTCTAACTGCCTAGCAGAAATGACAACACAGAGCACACCCAACAAATCAGGAGATATCCCCATCATAGGAGCCAGACTCACCCTGCTTGTTCGCTTTTGATTGTTTCTATTTTCGGCCTCATTTAAGATTTTTCTTCCACGATAAAATACCTAGGCAATTTTTTTTCTTTTTATTTTTCTCTTTACCATTCCCGGCCATGCTCAGTTGCGTAGTCTTGTGTTGTGGGCGAAGTCCATCGTCCGTCTCAGCAACGCTCCCGTTCTCACAGTTTCTCACTTAGGTCCACTGCACTGGGCCATTTTTCCTGTAACAGGATGTTCAAGTTTCAAAACGAAGTGACTGAGGGCGGAAAATGAAGCAAAATTTAGAAAGAAGGAGGTTAGTTACCGCCAAGGACACAGAGTACAGGACAAGACACAATGCATTTCGACCTCTTGGATCTTCTTCAGGCTAAAAAAACAAATACCATTTAGGACAGTGAAAACGAAGAACGAGAAACCATTTATCTTCTCATGTTCAAGGACGTTGAAGGTTGGACAAGACTGGAGAATTTGGGCTGGCATGTGTCGACCAGGGTCACAGGGGCACTCTTCTGCGTGATAATATCTTTAGATTGGAGAGATGCAGAAGGAGCTGA
>JADBJO010003529.1:135000-142500 GCA_016801955.1 Conus betulinus
CGACACCGAATCGCCTGGCAGACGTGACAACACAGAGCACACAGAACAAACGTAGACAGCAGAGGAAAGCTGGATCCAACACAGCAGCATGAGATCATTGAAGAACAAAACCTACACAAAGAGAGCATTTAAGATTGTGACTGACCCAACCAAATACACGCGACGTAAAAATCAGCACTATTCAGGTGAAAGACGGCAACTGTCTCACACAGGAACAAGATATCTTTCAAAGGAAGACTCACTATTGTTCTGAACTCTGCAATAAACAGAGCACAGGAGGTCCAAATGTACTAATGGCACCCATTCATCAAACAAGGATGACTGTTCCTGTTTCCCCGTTTGCTCTCTTGGCACTCTCACAGTGAAGGTACACAGCCCAATATTCCACTTGAAGTTCGTCTTTTTTGTGCTCGCATAGCAACCTAATGATGGCGGAGTATATAATCACGGTTTTGGCTGTTTCTCTAAACCATATTGAGCGTTAGTGTTCATCTCTATCTTGACTATCACCCAAAGGCCTAACCTGAGTCTCACTGGGTAGAGATTAGCTGGGGTCGATGAACTCGCATAATAACTGGGTTCGACTCGAATCTGAATTTTGTCTGTCTCGGATGCTAGCCCCCTTTACGTGTGTTGATAATTGTCTGTGTCTGTGCCTGTCACTCTTTTACTGAAATACACACACGCACGCAAGCAAGCACGCACGCACGCACGCACGCTCTCTCTCTCTCTCTCTCTCTCTCTCTCTCACATACACACACACACGCATACACATGCACACACATACACATGCACGCATGCAAACATGCGCGCACACGCTCAAATGCACGCACACACACACACACACACACACACACACACACACACACACACACACACACACACACACACACGTACACACAATCTCTCTGTCTCTGTATGTCTCTCTGTCTGTCTGTCATTCTCTCTCTCTCTCTCTCTCTCTCTCTCTCTCTCTCTCTCTCTCTCATCAACAACACCACCACGAGCCCTGCCTTTCTTGTTCTCTCCTGCCGTATAACCACACCACAAAAGGAAACGCACGCATCAAAGCAAACCGGAACGACCGGAAAGAAGAACCTTGCCGACTTCACCAGCCCACGGTGGATTGACACGATCTTCTCCACCAGTCAGTGGCTGTGAATCCGTAGACTGGCTCCCCCATCGACCGGGCAATAAAGCAGCACACTAACACTGGGCTCAAAGCAAGGCGTGATCGGAAGGGAAGAGTTACTGCACTTTGTTGATTGTTCAACTATTGATGGTCTCAGCTCATTTCCATTCGGGTCCTTTTCCCAGTGGTCGCTTTTTGACACGTCAGCAGACTGGAGTTCACGCTGCCTGGTCCCGCTCTTTGTTTTCTTTGTGTCAGTGTCTGCGTTTATCAAGCGCTCCCTGGAGGAAGCTTGAACGACGTGGCCACGATGGCGAAGTACATGGTATTGAAAACACTGCTGACTTCCATCGGCGTGAACCACAATAAGGTGAACAGCAGGACCAGTCGGACAGAACTATCGGAGTGCTATGGAACGTGTTTTACTGGAGACGCCGAGCAGAACACGGATTTGAGGGTGTGCCACCGTACCAGACTGCACGTCCCCTATTAGAAACCATCAGTTGTTCGTCATCAGTCACGGAGGATAACCACTCGTACAAGTACCACCAATTCATCAGCGGGCCCTCTGTACTTATTTTCACGATTTACCTAAAAGAAAACAAACACGCGAACACATTAAGATGCAAAAGCAAAACAAACAAACAAAAAAAACCCATCTACTCACCCCACACATAGCCCAGCTCTGAATTGAATCACATGGGAGTAATTTAGAGGACACCGATTCATCTTACGGGTGTTGAAGAAGAGACTGAGCTGATGAAAATGAGAAAGGATCCGGTATGTCATGAAAAAAAAAAACAGAATCCATGAAGAAAAAAAGGACTAAAACCTTGCTCATTTCTGTCATTTCCTGCACAAACCAATGCTGTCTTCTTTTTTTGTTTGCGAACGGTGTTCCCTTCACTTTTACATCACCTTTGCAGCTACAGACCTTAATATTACATCTATAGATATCGACACTGATGCAACCCAAATCCTCAACTCTGACTGTTGTTATCCTATCCTAATGCTGTACCATCGAATGAAGAGTTGATAGTGTCCTGGAACAATCCTCTATCAATGAATGGCGTGCTGATAGCGTCCTATAGCAGTCCAGTACCATTGCACAACTTGTTTATAGTGACTCTACAACAACAACCCTCTATCACAGAGTGATATGTTGATAGTATTTCTATAACAATCTCTTATCACTGGACTATGTTTTGATAATGACCCTACAACAATCCTCTACCATTGGATAACATGTCGACAGTAACCTTACCATAAACCTCTACCATCAGATGGTGTGTTGATAGTGATCGTACAATTGTCTACCATTGTATGACGGTGACTCTACAACAAAGCGTTACCATTGGATGACGTGTTGATTGTAATCCTACAGCAATCGTCTGTTAACGGATGACGTGTTGATTGTAATCCCACAGCAATCGTCTGTTAACGGATGACGTGTTGATTGTAATCCTACAGCAATCGTCTGTTAACGGATGACGTGTTGATTGTAATCCTACAGCATCGTTTGTTAACGGATGACGTGTTGATTGTAATCCTACAGCAATTGTCTGTTAACGGATGACGTGTTGACAGTCACCTTATGACAATCCACTACAACTGAATGACGTGTTTGATAGTGAACCTCCAACAATCCTCTACAACTGAATGACGTGTTGATAGTGATCCTCCAACAATCCTCTACAACTGAATGACGTGTTGATAGTGATCCTCCAACAATCCTCTACAACTGAATGACGTGTTGATAGTGATCCTCCCCAACAATCCTCTACAACTGAATGACGTGTTGATAGTGATCCTCCAACAATCCTCTACAACTGAATGACGTGTTGATAGTGAACCTACGACAATTTTCTACCAATGGGTGACGTGTTCATAGTAACCTTACAATATCCCTCTACCATTGGATAACATGTTGATAGTGGTCCTCCATCAGCAACGGATGATGCGTTTATATCATCCTAAAACAATCGTGTACCGATGGATGACGAGTTGACTGTGACCCTACAACAGTCGTTTGCCATTGGGTGACGTGCTAATAGTGACCTAAAAGATATTGATGACCTATTGATGGTGACCCTTCAAATAATCCTCTACCAATATATACCACGTTGATATTTGCTTTACAACAATCCTATATCTTGGATGACTTACTGAAAAGTGATCCTACGACAATTTTCAGCCTTTTAATGACGGGTTGGTGTGCTCTTTCCTTGAATGACCCAGACTGAATTTTACGTTGAAGCAAAGGAAAGAAAACTCAACAGACAGCAGCAGCATTCGTAAGATCGAGCCAAAGTACAGATAAACACAGACGACTATAGCGCGCAAGATAATACTTATTTGATACTCAATACAAAGCCAAGTGTTGACAAATCTTTTTTCTCCAGATATCATAAACAACGGATATAAATACACGCAAAAAACAACCTCCCCTGATCCCATTCAGCATGAGGATGCTTGTGGGGGGGGGGGGGGGGGGGGGGGGGGGGGGGGGGGGGGGGGGTGGGGGGGGGGGGGGGGGGGGGGGGGGGGGGGGGGGGGGGGGGGGGAGGGGGGGGGGGGGTTGGCGGAGGTTCTATTGTTACATTAACTGCAGTCTTGGAGTATTGTTTTATGTATTTCTTATGACTGGTGTTTGTGACATCTTGAAATGACATGTTTGTTGAATTTTTCACACACAAGGTTTGTATTTAGTATTAAATAGTTTTCTTATGTACTTTGTGTCGTGTGTTTCTTTAGAGTTTGGATTTTCTACGTGAGAGACATTGTTCGTAGTTACTTTGGCACCAAGTCACACTGTGTTGGGTAATATTCTTACTATTCACAAAGACAGAATCTCGGAAAAGCCGTGAGGTCCCATGCTCAAGCGTTCTGTCATTTGATCTTGAATCGGCGGGGCTTTGTGCCGTGGACTGGTGTTCGGGGTGACCGCGGTGGTCCCGCGGGCGCTTTGTTCTGCGGGGGGCGTGCGTGCGGGGGGGGGGGGGGGGGGGGGGGGGGGCGGAGTGGAGGGTGTCCGCGGCCGTCTCGCCTCTCGGTGTGGGTGGGTGGATGTGCGCGTGCATTCCCATGCGTGTGCGTGCGTGTGTGCGTGCGCCGCGCGCGCGCGTGTGTGTGTGCATCTTAATTTTTTTTGTTTGTTTGTTTAAAGTTTGTTGACTTTTTTTTTTGTGCAACAGTGCACGAAGTTTAGATTACGCTCACGTGCGCGCGCGCGTGGGGGTGTGCGTGCGCATTCGCCTGCTCGCGCTGGGGTTGGGGCGGCTGCGGACGCTTTGGTCCGCTCTTGCGGGCTGTGACATGTCGCCTCGCGGGGCGGGGTGTCCGCGGGATTTCTGCGGGCGCTTTGGGTTTTGGTTCGCGGTGCGGGGGGTCCGCGTGGGGCGGGGTGTCCGCGTGCGGACGCTTTGTTTCTGCGGACGCTTTGTGCCGTCGCAGCCACCCTTTGTCCCCCTTTCTTTCCCCCCCCCCCCCCCCCCCCCCCCTATTAATGGGGCGGTGTCGTGGGCCCTTATTACAGTCTGGGAGAATCTGTTATCTACCCTTCCCATCCTTGTCGCCGCTGCTGTCCGTTCCCGCCTCAATCTCCTCTCTCTCTCTCTCTCTCTCTCTCTCTCTCTCTCTCTCTCTCTCTCTTATTTATTTATTCATTATTATCATTATTGTTGTGGCTCCTTAGGATTGCTACTACTGCTACCTCTGCTACTACTACTATCATGTTATATCATCTGCAATGGTTTGCTTTGCTTGCGCACTCTTTAAATTGATCGATGAACACTTTGTGCATGGATTTGTTCTCAAGCAGGTTTAGTTTTTCGTCTGGCGTTTTTTTTTTTTTTTTTTTGCGCCAGTTTATGGATGTACAGAGTGGAGGAGGTGGCGGGTCGATGGTAGGGAGAATGGTGGTTTGGTGACGTAGATGTGTTAAAGACGAACGGATGGTGACGGGGGGGGGGGGGGGGGGGGGGGGGGGGGGGCGATATGGAATTGGTGATTTTTGGTGATGTGATGATGTTCATTCGAAGGAAGGGGATGGGCTTCCAATGCGATGTGTTGCTTTTGTATGCTGCATAGTTATGTACACGTTGTTGTGTGGTTTTTTTTTTTTTTTTTTTTTCTTTTCCTGTTGATTTATTTATGTTTTTTTTTTTTTTTTTTTGTCCTTTTCGGCACGTAAGATAGAACATTAAATACATTTGAATGTGAATTATCAGGACTTGTAACTCATGTTAACGAACGGCGTTCAAGTGAAAACTTCAGGTGCTGTGCACACACTTTTAACATTGTTACCATTGCTTTATTTATGATTTTTCCCATGTTTTGTTTCTCATGTTATATGTATACAACCCGTGTCAGTATATACATTAGCAATATTGATAGGTTGCAAAGAATGTTGTACATCTTGCAAAGAATGTTGTCTGGTGCTAAGATACAGTCTGTCTTCAAAGCCACCGCTCTGTGTAAGTAATACTTGTCGTTGTTGTCAAATGTCAATTCTAGTCATGGGTAGCATTTCTATCGCGTCTCTAAATTGCCAAGGGTTAGGTATAATCAGAAAAGACGCGACGTATTCCAGTATCTCAAACAAAAATCACACTCAATTTATTGTCTACAAGACACACACTTTGATAAGAAATCTGAACACATTGTTGCATCGGAATGGGGCTATAATGTTTTTTCTCTTCTAATACTTCTAGTTCTAGAGGCGTATCCGTTATGTTCAATAACACGTTTGAATTTAAGATAAAAAAGATAGATACACAGAGACCGAGATGGTAACTTTATAATTATTCTGTTTAAATATATGGAACATGATCTGCTTCTTGTTAACCTATACGGACCTAATAGAGACAACCCAGACTTCTATTTAAACCTGAAAAATATTATAGAAAGTTTTTAAAACCCGTAACATCATAGCAGTTGGAGACTGGAACCTTGTATTAGATCCTTCCATTGATTATGATAATTATAAACATAACAATAATCCCAAAGCTCAGGATGCAGTTCTGAACATGATGGACGAACTGCAGTTATCAGATACATGGAGAGAATATACCCTGATAGCAGGAGATACACTTGGCGAAAGATAAGCCCTCTTAAACAAAGTAGATTAGACTTTTTTTCTTAATTTCTGAATACCTGATTTTTTATGTGGAAGATCCTGATATTCAATGGATATCGATCGGATCACTCCATGGTTAGTTTAAAATTAGAATTTGATAAACAAACCATTCATAAAACATATTGGAAATTTAATAATTCTCTGCTCCGAGATCGTAAGTTTTTAGATGAAATTAACGAGGTAATTGATAACGTTACAGAAGAATATGCTGCAGCTCATTTTGACAAAGCACACCTAAACGATCTGTCTAAAGCTGATATACAGCTAACAGTGCCTGTCAACGTTTTCTTGGATTTTTTGTTAATGAAAATCCGAGCAAAAACGATTGCATATGCAACAATGAAAAAGAAACAAAGAGAAGAAAAGGAGTGCAGTTTAGAGCGTCAAATAGCGGAAATAGAAAAAAAAGAAGATAAAACCGAGGACGACATGCAGAAATTAAATTGTTTAAGCAGAGAAATAGCCACGTCAAGAGATGAAAAAATGCAGGGAATTTTAATAAGATCAAAAGCAAGATGGGTGGCCGAGGGGGAAAAGGTAACTAAATATTTTTGTAATTTGGAAAAGAGACACTTCGTTAGTAAACATATGTCCAAATTAGTAACAGATGACAGAATAGTACACAAATCTGATGAAATCCTGATGGAAGTGAAAGCATTTTATGAAAATCTGTACACAGAGAGAAAAGTGGAAGAATGTGAGATCACGGACTTGATTGAAGAAATACCAAAATTAACAGAGGGAGAACAAAAATCGCTTGAGGGAGAAATAACACTTGAGGAGGCAGGATGTGCTCTTAAAAACATGCAGAATGGGAAAAGTCCTGGTTCTGATGGATTCACAACGGAATTTTTTAAAGTATTCTGGAAACAACTGGGTATTTTTGTAGTTAGAGCTTTAAACCAGTCGTTTCAAAATGAGGAATTATCCAATACGCAAAAAGAAGGAATAATTACATGCATCCCCAAAGGAAACAAGTCTCTAAAGAATTATAAAAAAAAAAACTGGAGACCAATATCTTTGCTCAATGTTATCTATAAGATAGGGTCTTCTTGCATAGCTAATCGCATCAAAACTGTACTTCCTAAATTAATCAATGAGGATCACGGGGTTCATGACGAATAGATATATAGGGGACAACATTAGATTAATCTATGATTTAATGCATTATTTAGAAACAGAAAACTCCCAGGCATGCTGATCTCCATAGATTTTGAAAAGGCGTTTGATT
>JADBJO010003529.1:150000-152500 GCA_016801955.1 Conus betulinus
TCCATGGAAATGAGCTTACCTTCCTCATCACCGACGACCCCCCGTCTCCCCCCCTCCCCCCCCCCCCCCCCCCCCCCCCCCCCTTCGTTCAGCTGGAAGGTTCCCTCCTGTGGCAGAAAATCTGGAAGCGTCGGCAACACACGGGAAGGAGGATCATAGCAGGTGGTTTCATCCTTAAGGTGTATCTTAGCTCTTCTGCCGTGCTCCCTCTTCCCTGTATTATGTTTTGATGTGTTTAATGTTGATGGCAAAACCACGTGTATTCTTTGAGTATGGATATGGATTTTCGCTATATATTATAACATATTCCATGGGAAAAGAAAGGGAACGAGTTAATCACACTGTGTTCATCCAACGCAATCTTTCCGGCGGAAGGGGTTCACATTTGACCCCAAAGCTGCTTGTCCAGATGAGAAGAAGCACAACACAACCAAGACAACACAATGCAACGTAAGACAACATGGTGCAACAGCACAACGCAACACGACACGACATGACATGACGCAACATAGTGCAACATAACCCAACACAACACACACATGACATACCACAACATGCGGCGATGCAACGTGACACAACGCAGCAGAATATAGCATTATACGAAATAACACAAAGCAACCCAAAACAACGTAACAGAATATAGCATTGTACAATATAACGCAAAGCAAAACCAACACAACGCAACAAAATATAGCATGATACAATATAAATACAATAATAATAACACAAAGCAATCCAACACAACGCACGGCGACAGACTATAGCATTATACAACATAAACGCAATCAATCCAATGCAATGCAGCAGAATGTAGCATTAGCAGCGCTACACAATGCAATGCAATGTAACACAACATGGCACAATACTGTGTCTGACGTTCCCTTTGAAATAACCTGCGGTGAAATTGTCATGGGTAGGTGGAATGCAGTGTCAACAGCATCAGCTTGATAGGCAGAGGAATGACATGCTTTTCCGTTTGGTGTTATGTTGTCCTGATGCCTCTTTCTCTTGGGACTATCAGATAATCTAGGATTGTCAGGGAGTTTATTTTCTTTTCGAGGGTTTCTGTTGTAAAACTGCAATAGTGTTTCTTTTATGCACGTTGGGCATATGGCCCCTCTCAGGATCAGCTTCATTCTCAGATCTGCATATGACCTTCTGCCCTCAAATGCAAACCTGGTGAGTGGGGGAAAAACAGACGATCCTTCATGCCCCCTCTGCCATGAAAAAACAAACAGTGGAGCATGTCCTAAGCTCATGTAAAGTAGCC
Organism: Conus betulinus; assembly: GCA_016801955.1. Taxonomy (NCBI): domain Eukaryota; kingdom Metazoa; phylum Mollusca; class Gastropoda; order Neogastropoda; family Conidae; genus Conus; species Conus betulinus. The sequence goes on from JADBJO010003529.1 coordinate 151,271, forward strand.
CTGGCTCAAGGAAGGTACACATGGAGGCACAACCAAGTGCTCAAAGAGATTGTACAAGTAGTCTGGGCTAGTACCAACACAACAAAAGGGAAAATCAGGACTCCAAAAGCACCTGCAACATTCTTCACGGCAGGAGCAGAGAATCATGGCCAAGAACAATGCCACTCGGAACATGCAGGCAGAATCTGCTGGACGGGGCAGATGACTGGGAGTGCACTGCAGACCTCCCAGAATGGAAGAGTCACCCAGAGATCGTCAGCAAGAGTGGCATGAGACCAGACATAGTAGTCCACTCTCAGTCAACAGCAGCAGCTGATCATGATCGAGCTCACGGTGCCATATGAGAACAGAATGGAGGCAGCTCAAATCTACAAGACTGAAAAGTATGCTGTTCTGGCAAACAGCTGAGGAGAGAAGGCTATCAGGTCAAAGTCATCACAGCAGAAATTGGAACTAGGGGGTTTTGTAGGACGTCTGCATACAGCCTCATGAAACACCTCTCAGTTGCAGGGAGGGGAAAAAACCAGAGCCCTTAAAGCAATCGCAGAAGCGGCAGAGAGGTGTTCAGGTTGGATCTGGTCAAGGAGGAACAAAAGTGAACTTCATAAGGCTTAACCTTCCTACAAATATCAGGTGTCCCAGTGGCTCAGTGGTTAGTGCGCGAGTCATTAAGTGGAAAATGAGCATGTCCAGAGGGTCATGGGTCCGAATCCCAGCCATGGCTCGTCCCAAGATGGGGAAAAAAGGAGCAGCAGAGGGACATCCGGAGTCATGAACCGGGTGTGGCCCCACACCCCCCCCCCCCCCCCCACCCCCCCAGAGTGTCAGGAGATAAGGGCCGAAACACTTCCTTGAAGGGGTCTTCTCTTCTGAAGACTCTCTGCTGCCACGTTCTCCACGAGTTTCTTTCTACTACACGTTGTTCCATGGGGTAGAGCGTTACAAACTGCATGGTATATGCAATTGTGTTATGATGCTGTGATCAGCGTTTTCACACACACACACACACACACACACACACACACACACACATACTCTATCTCTCTCACAAACGCACGCACGCACACACACACACACACACACACACACACACACACACACACACACACACGCTGATTGGCTGAAACTACTTTATTGTCAGATTTCCCTTCGGTTGTACAGACATTCAAAACAGCATGAAAATATGCCAATATCTTAAAAAAATATCAGACACACACACACACACACACA
>JADBJO010003529.1:157500-160000 GCA_016801955.1 Conus betulinus
TAGCACAGAACTCCGAAGAAACGCCTTATGAAGGAGTAGAAGACTCTGTGTACGTGCAGTTGGTGGTGACACACACACGCATACACACACACACACACACACACACACACACACACACACACACACACACACACACACACACACACACACACACACACATGCGCGCTCGCGCGCGCGCGCATGCACGCGCACGCATGCACACCAACATGTACGCACGCACACACGCACGTGCCCGCGCCCGGACACACACACACACACACACACACACACACACCACACACACACACACACACACACACACACACACACACACACACACACACACACCCGTTCGTCAGTCAGTCTGTCTGTCTCTCTGTCTCTCAACTGTGTCTAACAGACTCATCCCAGAGATAAATATAAAAGAGCCACAAGTTTTACACTACAGCTGCCCTGTAACCAGGCTCAGACATTTCAAGTGCCGGGCAGTGTCAGAATTCTGTCAAGAACCACTCGACACGACAGCAATATCTTGATAGTCAGACATACTCACACTCACGCTTCCAAGCAAACAATCTGGAAGCCAAAATTTCTCCTGGTTACTGCGGTGATTTTAGAGAAAAAAGGTTTTTCAAAAAACAAAACAAAACAAAAAAAAACAAAACAAAACAAACCAAAACAAACCAACAAACAAACATAGAAAAACAAACTTTCTCTATTTGAACAAGAGCCCTCCCCCTATGGGTGAATTCCGATTCGGTATGCAACTTTTACACAGCTGCATTTTCCTGCCATTTTAATGGCATTTTTCCTCACTCTAATCATGCCATGCTCCGCTACATCACAGGGTCTATCCTGTCACAGTGAATGTGCCAGCCCAGTGCACAATATAGGAATGGTGTGCCGCGGCAAAGTTGCTCCCTTCATGCTCAACACAATCTGGACTCATCACGCGCCTTTAACTCCATACTAGTGATGGTAATTGTTCTTCCCTGCGTCTGACGGAGTGACCACTCTCACTCTCCCCTTCCATGCCTTTCACCTTTGACTCCCAAGAGTACAGGCCGCTAGGAATGGCCTCTATGAGCCGTAGCTATGAACCAAAAACGACAGCATACGCTTGATACTGGGACATACTCACACCACGCTCTTCCAAAAACAATTTGGAAGCCAAAAATGTGGTTATAAGGTCATTTTAGCGAACAAGGTTTTTCAAACTAATGGAAACAAAACATTCAAAAACAAACATGACAACAAACATAGCTGTCAAAAACTTTCCTTTATTTTGAGACAAGACGTGAATGAAGGTATGCAACGTTTTTCACAGCTGCATTTTGCAGACATTTTAGTGGAAGGGCTGCACTCTCTGTTTGGAGACTTAGTGGAAGGGCTACACTCTCTGTTCTGGATCCTTCACAGTGGATGGCTGCACTCTGCACAATATTGGAGACTTAGGCAAAGGGCTGCACTCTCTTTTGGAGACTTAGTGGAAGGGCTGCACTTTTAACTTGGAGACTAGTGGAAAGGGCTGCACTTCGTCTGACTTGGAGACTTAGTGGAAGGGCTGCACTCTTCTTTTTGGAGACTTAGTGGAAGGGCTGCACTAGGTTTGGCCTCTATGGAGGGCGCAGCTATGAACTTGGAAAAAAAAAAAAACGCTTGGAGCTGGGACTCCTCTGTTTGGAGACTTAGTGGAAGGGCTGCACTCTCTGTTTGGAGACTTAGTGGAAGGGCTGCACTTTTCTGTTTGGAGACTTAATGGAAGGCTGCAACTCTTTTGAGACTCAGTGGAAGGCTGCACTCTCTTTTTGAGACTTAGTGGAAGGGCTGCACTCTCTGTTTGGAGACTTAGTGGAAGGGCTGCACTCTCTGTTTGGAGACTTAGTGGAAGGCTGCACTCTCTGTTTGGAGACTTAGTGGAAGGGCTGCACTCTCTGTTTGGAGACTTAGTGGAAGGGCTGCACTCTCTGTTTTGAGACTTATTTGGAAGGGCTGCACTCTCTCTTTTGGAGACTTAGTGGAAGGGCTGCACTCTCTGTTTGAAGACTTAGTGGAAGGAAGCTGCTGCACTCTCTTTTGACTTAGTGAAAGGGCTGCACTCTCTGAAGACTAGTGGAAGGGCTGCACGCTCTGTTTGGAGACTTAGTGGAAGGGCTGCACTCTCTGTTTGGAGATTAGTGTGGAAGGGCTGCACTCTCTGTTTGGAGACTTAGTGGAAGGGCTGCACTCTCTGAAGACTCAGTGGAAGGGCTGCACTCTCTGAAGACTCAGTGGAGGGCTGCTTCACTCTCTGAAGACTTCAGTGGAAGGGCTGCACTCTCTCTGAAGACTTAGTGGAAGGGCTGCACTCTCTGTTTGAAGACTTAGTGGAAGGGGCTGTACTACACTCTGTTTGAAGACTCAGTGGAAGGGCTGCACTCTCTGTTTGAAGACTTATTTGGAAGGGCTGCACTCTCTTTGAAGACTTAGTGGAAGGGCTGCACTCTCTGTTTGAAGACTTCAGTGGAAGGGCTGCACTCTC
>JADBJO010003529.1:165000-167500 GCA_016801955.1 Conus betulinus
GTTTCGATTTCCTCTCCATGTTTGTGCCCTTGGTGAGTTCATGTTGAGGTGGTCGGTAATGGCAAAGTCATGGGGATTGTCGTTGGATGGATGTAGTGTCACCTTCCGCGTGGTTGTGGATCGAGAGACGGAATAAGCCGCATGAGATTAATACTACTTAAGCACCAAAAATAATTGAAAAAAGGAGCCATGTCTTTCTCTCTCTCCTCTCTCTCTCTCTCTCCTCTCTCTCTCTCTCTCAAAACTCTCTCTCTCTCTCTCTCTCTCTCTTCCCCTCTCTCTCTCTCTCTCTTTCTCTCTCTCTCTCTCTCTCCTCTCTCTCTCTCTCTCTCTCTCTCTCTCTCTCTCTCTCTCTCTCTCTCTCTCTCTGTCTCTCTCAAAATATTTGCTGAACAATTAATTAGTGGGGGAAAACAAGTGCAGGCTAACTATTCTTCCGTCATTATAGTAATGACTTCGCAAAGGAAGATTTGAACTTAAAAAGAAGGGGGTGGGTCGGGGAGTTGAAGATGAAGAAAATGTGAACATGAAATTAAGAAAATATAGTATGAATATGAAAACCCTTCACTGGCTGCACGAGGGAACCATCGTAATCCCTGTCGAAGGCAGATCAAAGTATTTGCTAGTTAGACTGTTTTCCCTCTGTACATGGTATGTGTCTATCTCTTTTTCCCTCTTTCGGTCAATGCACATTCATTTCAATGTCCTTGATGCATCTAGATCTGTCTGTCTGTGCCTGTCTGTCTGTACGTCTGTCTGTCTACTTGTTTATCTACCTACCTGCCTGCCTACGTACCTACCTGCCTATCTAGCCAGCTGGCTGGCTAGCTAGCTGGCTATTCATGTGTCTGTCATCTGAAGTATATGGGAAACCAGAACCAAACACGTTAGTCGTCCGCCTCAGTGGAGGTCCTGTGGATGGTAAATTGATAGTACATCGAGGCGTTGCAAGCTCGGCACACTGATGCTCTTACGACGAAATCAACACATTAGTAGCCCTCCCTTGTTGGGAACAAGAGGGGTGTTTGTAGGAGACGACAGTCAACAATTTGTACACACAGGGTGATGGAAATGAGAGAAAGACCTGAGAGAAGACTTCAAAGATGACCTTTCTGTGGGATTTCTTTCACTTCCATCATCTTGCCTCCACACACACACAGCGTTACTTTCGGGCGTCCCGCGTCCCGCAGCAGTCTGCACAGAACTATTAGAGTCATCATGTATCACTGATACGTTCCTTAGGTGATGTTCAGCAGTGGATGGTGGGATTCAACGCAGGCCTACAAACCCCATTCTTGTGATCATAACAGTATGATATGGTATTAGACTGTGTAACCACCCCAGACCCACCTTCCAATGCCCCTCCTTCGCTAACCCAATTCCTATTCCCCACTCCCCCGCAGAATGCCACTTTGTGTCTCATCGTCAACATTCAGAAATCCACAACCACCTGGAACTTTGATTCGAATTCCTATAGTCTCAGGTGTTAAGTCACAAAGCGTGGGACTCGATTGTGGGAACATGAACTAATTTTTGGCTACCAGATCGTTCAGTGAAGAGATATTTAAAACATTTTTAAACACTAAATCTACAATAGTCTGGTCACAATCGTACTGAAAAGCGAAACATAGTCTTATGCTTACATCTACTAACCTAAGAAATGGCCCCGAAGCTGAAAGTAAACACGTCAACCAATCAGAAGGCGTTTTACATCATGCGTGCTGTCTAAACTTGCCTTTCATCATTTTATTTCATTACTCGTAGGCCAGACGTAAACATACATAACTGTCATTGTATTTCAGTGTACTTTCCACGAAGAGCTCGCATTGTTTGTCGATACAGGAGTTTTAGAGACATGTACTCCGTGGAAATAGTCCTCAGAGGCATGGGATGACACAGAGTTGTATTAAAGTTTCGATTTGATTGTCAATGACTCCCATATATAGGTATCAGTCGTTTTAGTGTACCAGTAGCAGGTGAATTTTGTTTGAAGATATGATGAAGTTTTTCACCGTTTAGAGTAGACATACCAAACGATTCAAAAGTCTTAAAATGAGTATATATTTCAGCTCTGTACTGAAGTCTTAAACGGCGTAGAGTACAGCCCTTCCATGGAATCTCAAACGGCGTAGAGTACAGGTCTGTCATGGTCTCAAACGGCGTAGAGTACAGCTCTGTCATGGTCTCAAACGGCGTAGAGTACAGCTCTGTCATGGTCTCAAACGGCGTAGAGTACAGCTCTGTCATGGTCTCAAACGGCGTAGAGTACAGCTCTGTCATGGTCTCAAACGGCGTAGAGTACAGCTCTGTCATGGTCTCAACGGCGTAGAGTACAGCTCTGTCATGGTCTCAAACGGCGTAGAGTACAGCTCTGTCATGGTCTCAAACGGCGTAGAGTACAGCTCTGTCAGGAACTTTCAAACGGCGTAGAGTACAGCTCTGTCATGACCTTTCAAACGGCGTAGATTACAGCTCTGTCATGACCTTTCAAATGGCGTAG
>JADBJO010003529.1:170000-172500 GCA_016801955.1 Conus betulinus
AAAAAGAATTTACTTACAGATTGTTGTTTTTGTCGCATTTTTGTTTCAAAAGAAATCTTTGAAATATTTCATGTAACAAACCACTCAAGCATTGCAGTAAAAAGAGATTTTTCACAATTCAGCTGTGAGTCTATCGATATTTGATCAGAGAGAGAGAGAGAGAGAGAGAGAGAGAGAGAGAGAACAAGCGAACATAAGCTATCACGCCCATTAAGCAAATCAGCGCGATGTAAAAAAAAAAAAAAAAAAAAAAAAAAAAAAAAAAAAAAAAAAATGCGCGACTCGATTTCACTGACATGGTGTGGTTTTTTTTCGCTTTACATGACAAAAAATGTGAACGAGAAAATGCAACTGGTATGCGTTCACTCTTAGTTCTGCAGATGACGGTCACCCAGGGGTAGATCAATCCGTGAAGTGCGTGCAGCCGCCGTAGAGCACGTGCTTGGGTCTCTTCACATTCCGTGTTGCCGGTACGTCTTCCTTTCCGAAGATTGGCCAGTTTGACACATTCCTCTGGTAACACGTTTATTACTTCCGGCTTTACGAGCCAGAACAAGCAACCGTACTCTGAGTGCGGCTCGCAGGAATATTCCAAAGCAATATCATCAGACTGCACAACAGCACATCCTTATTATCCATTCGATGAAGCGCAACCTTCTTGACATCTTTATTTCTGTGCGAATCACGCAATCGTCTCTGCACGTGTCGATCTGTCAAAGTAGCAACGTAATCCTTTACGACTCCAGTGTCAACACCGGCGACTATTTTGTCTATGGATTGTTCAACACTTACGTGAACGTCCGACTGCTGGATTTCTGGATCACTGATGTTACACTCTGATTGATGAGAATGCAAAGACAGATGACCATCCTAAATATGCAGCGTGCTATGCATCGTCATCGCATGTAGGCATGTCATTTTCTTTTATAATGCCCTGCCTACTGTACTGTATACTGTGTACGTCTGACTCAAAGTTAAGCACGGCCAGTGTACGTCTGATTCTATGTGAAGGACGGCCAGTGTACGTTTGACTCGAAGAAAAAGAAACACCCGAAGGTGCTGGGGAGGACCCAGAGAAGCACTGTCCTCACCTGCCTTTAGAGCAGTCCTGTACCACCCTTGGAGGCCTGCGCTGTGTTGACAATGGGTACAGGCACGCGCAGGACACTCCATTAAGATATCAAGGGACATAACTGCTCCTGAACAGAGGTAAATCAGGCTGCAGGATGCAACTCGTAACAGCCTTAAAGCAGCATTGGGGTAGATTCTATGTGAAGGACGGCCAGTGTACGTCTGACTCAATGTTAAGGACGGCCAGTTCATTTTCATCACTGGTGATTCCGAGACCAGCACCAACCTGTTCAGGTCATCTGTTCTGCTGTTTCGCCCTCTCTTGATCTCTTCGCACCTGGCTATGGGGGGAGGGGGGGAGGAGGAGGGGGCGGGGGGGAGGAGGGAGGGGGGGGTGGGGGGGGGGGGGGGGGGGGGGAGAGGGGGGAGGGCTTCTGCCTGTAAAACTGAACTTGCGTTCTCCAGTTCAGCATAGGATCCACCTTTATTGTTGACAGTGGGGCTGGCTGACTGGCTTTGGTCGCAGGACGACGACCGTGTTGCTGCCTTCACCTGAAATTTTCCAGTTTGACTCCGAGTTTTCGGTCAGCAGGGCGTTCAGGGCTGTCTCCGCAGTAACTGGAGAGACAGTTTCTGGCATTGTCACAGGAAAATGCAGAACTTTTGCCGCAGCTGAAATAAACGGCGCCCTCTTGCTTCGTGCCAAACCACGTGGCCCCCAGAGAGAGAGAGAGAGAGAGAGAGAGAGAGAGACAGAGAGAGAGAGACAGAGAGGGTTAAGGGAGGGAGCTGGGGAGACAGAGGTATTCATTCAGGGAGTGGATGGATGGCCCAAGATATTTTAAGACGTGTAAACATACAACAGCACAGCCACAACAAAAAAAAGAGGGAGGGCAAGATGACGGGAATGTGCATGGATCAATCTTGGCGTGAAGCTTATGACAGCAGGAAAAACAAGATGGATGTGGGGCAGGGATGGGTGGCAGGTGCTAGGGTGTAACTGGCAGGTGACTTTGTGAGGGTATGCGGTGGTGATGGTGGTGGCGGAAATAAACTATCTTTACATGTGCGTATTTATACTATCTTTACATGTGTATATAAGCAAAAATATAAGTGATCATTGGGTAAGAGAGTAACGTTTGGCACAATTTGGTACCCAGCAGGCTTTAACTGTGCCGAATTAACTGTGAATGCTGAAGCAGCTTCTTTCTTTCGGTCTCTTTTATGGGCGGAAATACCCAGGCTGTGGTAGGGTGTCTAAAATCACTGCAGCCCGTAATTCTCGCAATCTGCATCTGGAGACACAAATAAAGTTACCAGAACAGCCCAATGGAAACGCCGACAGTTAGTCAGGTCACAACGTCAGTAAGTCTCTCTCGACACTCCGTCATGATTTGACATCTCTCTAATCATTCCGGGCGCACAACCC
>JADBJO010003529.1:187500-192500 GCA_016801955.1 Conus betulinus
TCTTTCAGTCTGCCTTTCTTTGATTCTCAGCCAGTGAATTAAAAAAAGATGGCTGGCAGAGGTCCCCAACAGAAACAACTTGACAATTAACAAAAGTAAGCAGTGTTACACAATGCACCCGTATATACTCGATAAACACACACACACACACACACACACACACCACACACACACTCTCTCTCTTTCACAGACAGAGAATACGGTCATCTGAACCCATGCATAACAGAAATTGAAAGAAAAAACAAAACAGGGACAGTGATTTGTCAGAGTCATCGTACCCTAGGGCACGGCTACTAGAAGGAAGGTGGAGCCCTTCCATCCATCTTCTTTCTTCCGCCGCCTCTAACATACCCGGAGATGAATCAGGTACAAATTTACTGCTGAGTGGACAGAAAGGGTTCTGAGCAAAAATAAGTAAATAAAACGACCCCAAAATATCTGAGCTTGAAAGAAAACAACAACAAACACTACACAACGAGTGGATGGAATCAAGTCTGCAGGCAAAACGCTCTGCTCATTGGACCATGGGTCCTCTGCAGTCCCCCTGACATCATCACATTAAATGAACGTATAATGTGTATATAATAATATCTTTCATATAACTTACTGAAGAATGAGCTGAGGCTCTTGAATCGGCATGCAGAAAAAGGAATCTATCAAAGATGCGAGGAAACGTCCCACATAACAGTGGCAGACAGGGGACATTACTCTGTCTCGATGATAAAGGGCTGCAAAACGAGGAGAGAGAACTAGGAGGGTGAAAGCACCATTTCAAATTCATGGCTTGTTTGTTAAGGTCAGGTGAGAGAAGAGAAGGGAGGATGGATGTTTAATGCAAAAATGATAATAATGTTCAACATACATATAAAAAACTAAGAATATCAAACTGCTACATAATAATGACGTTGATGATGATGATGATGACAGTGACAACAACAATGACGACGAGAACAACAGCACACAACAACAACAACACGAACAACAACAACAAAACCACCACCACCACCACTACCAAAAATAATAAGAAAAATAACAGCAGCAGCAACAACAACAATAATATAATAATAATGATATACTACTACTAACTACTACTACTACAATAATCATAATAGTAATGATAATAATAATAATCATCATCATCATTGTCATGAGCAATGATGACGATGATGATTAATATTAGCATTATCATTATTATCAACATCATCATTTGTTTGGTTATTTTGCCAGTTTGCTTGCTTTATTGTCTTCGTCATTTTTCTGACTTTACCTCTGTCTTCGTAACAATCCTCCCTCTCTCCTCACCACAGTTAGTCTCCCCTCCCTCCCCCCGTGCTTTTCTTTTCCACCCCAAACTTTCTTTTAACACACACACACAACACACAACACACACACACACACACACACACAAACGCGCGCGTTCTTTCGCACACACACACAACACACACCCACACCACACACACACACACACACACACACACACCACACACACACACACACACACGGGTGCATTGCGCACACGCACACCCACAGACAGACACCACACAGGCATGCACGTACACACACACACACACACACACACACACACCACACACACACACACACACACACACTCACTCACTCACTCACTCACACACACACACCACACACACACACACACACACACACACACACACACACACACACACACACGCACACACACTTCTACTCACAAACCCACATACGCACACACATATTCGAACACACATATTGCATTCGTACACACACACACACACACACACACACACACACACACACCACACACACACACACACACACACCGCACACAAACACACGCAGACAACACACATACTCATGCACGCACGCACACACAACACTACACTACACACACACACAAACACACACACACCCACACACACACACAACACACACACACACACACACACCACACACACACACACACACCTCACAAACACACACTCACACCCTTCCCCCCCCCTCCTCACACACACACACACACCCCCCCCCCACCCCCCCCCCCCCACACACACACACACACACACCCGCGCGCGCGTACATACTGGTGCTTACCCGCACACACGCACACACCCAGCAGCACTTTGAAACTCGTCCATTTGTCAATATATTTCTGCTAATTTGCTGCCAACAGTTTCCATACTAACTCAACCAACCCCCTCCTCCCCCCCCCCCCCCCCCCCATGCTCCCCTTCTCATCTTCTCATCCACTCACTACTCCCTGCCTTCCTGCCCCACCACCCCCAGTCATTCTGTATTATTTGGAACAGGCGTGCTGCCAAGCATTGTGGTCTGTGTTAGAACGTGTCGTGTCGCCATTCCTCCGGAGACGTTTGTGATGCTATCTGCAGCTAGCCACAGTGTTGCCGAGTAATATTTAGATGGGCCGATTCCACTGTGTAGCTTCTCTGGGAACAGAAACTGTGTTTTCAGAACTTCACCAAGACTACTCAAAAACATGCACGAACGACAACGAGAAAAAACGACGAAAAAACAAGCAAAAAAGAGTTGAAAGAACAAACACACACACACACACACACCACAACACACCACAACACACTGTGTTCATTCATGTTCAGAACACACAGGGAGAGGACTCAAGAGAGGGCCGGGAGAGAGACAAGACGATGGGGTGAGAGGGAGGAAGGAGAGAGAGAGAGAGAGAGGAGAGACAACACACAGAGAGAGGAAGAGAGAGAGATCAGTTGATAAATTGATTGATGGATCTGAGAGAGAGAGATACGAGAGACGAGAGAAGGAGAGAGAGATGAGAGTAGAGCCAGAGAGCTAGTCTCACAATTGATTGATTGCCTTAATACGCAAGGATGCAGAGTTTAGAGGCCAAAAGAGAGTCTCCACAATCTTTCCCCCCCTGTCATGCAGAGAGAGGAGAGAGAGAGAGAGAGAGAGAGAGAGAGAGAGAGAGACGCTGAGAGAGAGAGAGAGATGAGAAGTAAACGAACAAAAGAAAAAAGCCAAAAAGGAAGAAGGGAAACGAAGGTTTCATCTTTAACCGCTGTTCTCAGCGCGTCAAATAAATGAAACAAGCCGAAACTGTCAAAGCAAAAGAAAACCCCACTTTTATAGATGCCAGTCACTGCCTATTCACCAACGTGTGGAAAACCCTCAAAAGAGTCAGCGAACTTCTGCTACAAATTAGAGCGACATGGCCAATATCGAAAGAGACACGGAGCATAAAATTGGAAGGCTAATGAGGGGATAGTGAGGAAATTGGAGGGGTGGGGAGTAGGGAGGTTGACGGTGAAGTGGGGGGGGGGGGGGGGGGGGGGCAGGAGTGAGGGGTACATGTAGAAAACCCTAACAGGATATGCTACTCAACTCACAGAAAAGATAATGTTCACTAACTTGTGTGGACGACAATCAGCATAGGTGAGAGAATTAAGGCAATACCCTCAATTCCAGTCCTATTTATTGACTCGGGGAAATAAATTTGAGGCCCTTTTTTTTTTTTTTTGCTTTTGTCAAAATATCTGCACGAGTTGGTCAAAATTTTCGGTTCCCTTCATGTGTAGTAGAACATCGTTGTTTCACTACATGTCAAACAGAAGCGAAAGTTTCAGTTCATATGTTTGTGTAAAAACAAGAGTTTAGGGATAGAGAGGATGAGTTTCGGGGGGAAACGTGAGAAGAGAGGAGAATCCGCTTGTGTGCAACTTAGCTTTCTATGCCCCCCATAAACCACAGTTGCTACAGATTGATTCTAGAGTTAAATCTGACGAATGCCAACATTACCTTCGGATGTTGTGAAATACATTTAAATGAACTATCCTTCTTTGCCTGGGGAAGAAAGGACCTCATCAGCCGATCATACCCCCCGATGTCATCATCTCCCGCGCCCTTTTCATCTGCGCATTATGTTTTGAACAGTTTAATGCAGATTGCAGGTCAACTAGACGTCAGTCACGTTAGAATCTGTTCGTTCTAAACTGTGTGTAAACGCACAAAAATCAAAGACACAGGAACTAAAAGATCGGTCTAAAATGGAATAATTTACACTGATCCTTGTGGAATTCCACAGTTATCAGGTTACAGAGAGTTGAAAACAACAACAACAACAACAACAACAACAAAATTATACCGCCTTTTCACTCCTCCGTCCACAAACACAACGAACTTGTAAGACAAAATGACAAGCAGTCCACATCACCGCTGCTCTGTTCTCTCTCTGTCTCTCTCTCTTTGTCTCTGTCTGTCTGTCTGTCTGTCTGTCTGTCTGTCTGTCTGTCTGTCTCTCTCTCTCTCTCTCTCTCTCTCTCTCTCTCTCTTCTTTTACTCCGCACTTTGGTACCTATATCCCTTATGCAGATTATAAAAACGAAACAAAGCAAAACAGACAAACAGAAAAAAAAAAAAAAAAAAAAAACCTCAGAAATTCCACACCCAACTGTGTCGGAAAGGAAATCAGAACCAAACATGTTAGCCGTCTGCCACTAAAAGATAAGAGTTGTAGACCGTGATAGTACAACACAGCGTCTGACACACTGACACTCCTACTTCCAGACACACACGTTACTTGCCAACCTTTCGCAACCATTGCTGCCATTTCGGCAAACAAAAAACGTTTTCTAGGTGATGGCAGTCAACCGTTTTTATCCCTCTGTCATCTTTCATGCTCTCTCTCAAACATTTTCTCTCTCTTCCATTCTTATGTCTCTCATACACAGGTACACCAAGATCCGTTCTGTCGATGTAGCAGTACTACCAGAGTACATGTAATTCATGTAATAGCTACTGTGTACTTCTTCCTTCGACGGTACTCGACGTTATATGTGCTGATTACACACACACACACACACACACACACACACACACACACACACACACACACACACACACACAGAGGAGTCCCATACAAATCAACAAAACTGTTGAATTATGCATCACTCTAGGCGAGTGCTCTCCCTCTCCTCTCTCTCTTTCCTTCTCCCCCTCTCCCTTCCAATCCC
>JADBJO010003529.1:197500-207500 GCA_016801955.1 Conus betulinus
AACCACTATACCTTCATATTGATAGGGCTGCTTCTGTTTCAAACATCTGTGAACACTCCACACATTTCTTTGTCATTTATATATTTATCTATATATTCATTTGTTTAGTGATCATATTCATCTACTTCTTTATGTATCTATATCACTGTGTTAGGTTAACTGTGAGCGTACACACATTTGCTTTTATTTATTTATTCATTTATTTATTCATGATTTGTGTTTATTCATTCATTTCTTTCTTTGTTTATTCAAAACCAGCAACATTTTTGTGATCATGTATCAGCAGAAAAGAAAGTGGAAAATGGGGTTGGAGAGAATCAACTGCAACAAAACAACCACTATAGCTTCATATTGATAGGGCAGCTTCTAGTTCAAACAACTGTAAACACTCCACACATGCCCTTGTCGTTGATTAATTGATTTCTTAAATTGATTGATCTACTTATTCATTTAGTCATCCATTTATTTACTCATTTAATAATTTGCTTTGTTATCATATTCGTTTATTTCTTTATGCATTTATGTCACTGTCTCAGGTCAACTGTGAACGCCACACACATTTGCTTCTATTTATTTATTTATTTATTCTATTTATCTATTTACTTATTCCTAATTGAATTTATTTCTTTATTGATTGATTTCATGTATTCTTTATTGTAAGGATCGGGGAATGTAGGCAGCAGAAGGCTAACCTGAATCACTGTACCCGATAGCCCTGCAGAGTGTCCCTGGGGAGGCAGAGGGAGATATTCCTTTCAACAGACCCAATGGCGGAGACACGAACATGCTGACAGTTAATCAGGTTAGCATGCAAACTGATCGCTTTCCACAGCCCATTACGAATTTAGCACCCCGCTGTCAAGGCAATTCCAGACATAAAACCAAATAAAGCCCATTCAGTGTGATCCATTAAACTTCCTGACTGCTGTTCCATCCGTCTTCTGGTTTGAGATTCTAGCAGACGTTGACATTTACAATCACTCTGTAGGAGAGGTCAAGAGCAAGGGTCGAAGTTGCCACCTGCGCGATTGTCCGCGTCACCTACATCTCCTGGCAGGCAAGTAGAAATCCCCCTCCTCTTGTCTGTCGGGTAATCAATTGTTTTATTGTGTCTTCCAAAGGGTGGTTGAGAAGTAAGGCGTAGTGCACACCAGTCGCATTTCCTTCTTTCCCACTTCAGTTTTACACCTTTACTACTACCCTATATCTTCCTTGTCCCCTCCAGACATTTTTTTTTCAATTACGGAAATGTAGCAGAGTCCTGTCTTACTGGGGCAAAGCGTGTTCTAACCATGAAACGTGTCACAGGCATGCTGGAATTGTGCTTGATTAGTACAGAAATGATACAGCTACTTCCTTCATTTTTGTATTACGTACACGTAGGTTGGAAGCAGATTAGGTTTGAAATATGTGTTTTGGTGGTGGTGGTGGTGGAGAGAGAGAGAGAGAGAGAGAGAGAGAGAGAGAGAGAGAGAGTGAGAGAGAGAGAGAGAGAGAGAGAGAGAGAATAATTCTTCTTCAGTCCAGGAATGTGTGGACGACAGATACAAGATGATTCTAATCTGTTTCCTTTTTTTTTTTATTACACTCTTAAAGATACCCTGGTAAACAAATGAATTCTTTTACATCTTATTTCCCTCTCTTATGCCTTAACCACACGTGAACAGAACATGCCATTATTGCACAATTTTTGACGACGTGTAATCGTACTATAATATTTTAACTCAGGGAGGGCAAGTAGAAATTTGGGGCACAAGTAGTAGAAGATAATTTTATTTTTATCGGCTTATCCTCAAGACTACTAAAGGTTGCCTTGAATTCCTAACCCCAAAGAACTATGTAAAACCAGAACAGGAGAAATGGGAGTCAATTAATTCTCTCTCTGCATTGAACCCGTATCGCCTTTAGATTGTTCTGCACCAATTACGTCTGATAAGTACCTGTCCAATTGTACAGAGTAGGTCCAGACAGCCTTGGAGCGTGCCATAGCCATTCCTCGCAGTCAGACGTTGACTTCAGCTGATCGTTCAGACGATCAAGCAGACCGTAGAGTGGCTGTGCTCACCTTTTACCCTCACAACCTCCCTGTCCACAACATCCTTCTCAACAACTTCCACCTCCTCCAACTTGACCCCAAATTGCAAGAAACCTACCCAAAACCACCCTTGATAGCCTTCAAGAGAGACACAAATTTGAGGGACCATCTAGTGCGTGCCTCTGTCTGCAAGGCGAGAGCACAATCCCTTGGCACACACCCATGCACTCGCAAAGAGTGCAAGACATGTCCCTTTCATTGACAGCTGCACCACGGTTGCTGGTACATCTGGCCAGTTCAGGGTCCTAGCAAGCTTCAACTGTCAATCGCTTGCACCTTGTGTTCAAAGAAATGCTCTGGGGAGACGTACCGCAGCCTGAATGAGCGTTTCACTGAGCACCTTCGCTCAGTGCGGCTGGGGTATGAAGATCCCATGGGCTCTCACTTCAACACCCCCTACCACAACTTCACTCATGCGAGAGTGGCTGCTGTCTGGCAGAACCGGTCCAGTGGACTCTATCGCCTCTTTATGGAGTCATCCATCATCGCTCGACTTGGGGACCCTCGCCCCTGCCGGCCTGAACACCAGAGAGTGACAGCAGCTGAGCTTCAGCCACCCCCCTTCCCCTTCTGTACTAACCCCTCCCCCTTTTTTTTTCCTCTCTCCTTCCTTTTTGAACAGGCTTTCTTGCTTTCCACTTTAACTTGTTTATGATTCCTACTCGCTGCTTAACCCCAGTTAACTTCCTTTTGTCTCTGAGCTCTGTTCATTCCTTCCTCTTCTTTTTATCGTCAGTTCCCCATACAATATCTGTCTCTGTCACCCACTAACTCTAAGCCTGATGACAGCTCTATGAGCAGAAAGCTTGCTCGGTTTCCTTCTTGTTCCCCCGATCACCATACTCAAACCCTGGTGAGTGCACTCTTTCACCATTTTCTTCTCCTGTACAGAGTAGCTTCCCACTCCCTCCTCATCCCCTCTCATTCCGTTACCTACACGAGCTACATGAGACCAAATAAACCCAAACACTCTAATTGTTCCAAACCCTGGCGTGCTAGCCAATATTGCATGCTGCTTTGGTCTTGCAATAATTGTGAATAGCTGACAAAAATAGTTGCAAAAATAGTTGTAAGTTCCTGCAAGAAATAGATATGTGTGTAGACTAATGATGTTCCACTGTTTCATCATGATTCAGATATATGATTGGTTGCCGATGACTGTGAAGTCCCCTCAACATCTGAAGGGATTGTTCAACAGAGGTGTGGTAGGACTGCTGGGGATGTAGAACGTCTATGGAACAGTGCACATAAACGACACCCATCCCCCTACTTCCTACGTGTTATGAATATATTTAGATACCTTTTACAGACCAGATAGGGATTGATAGATATCTACAACTAACAGCAGGTCATTAAGAGTATTTGACGGTAAGACTCTATATGAAACAAGGATCGGAATCGCATGAATCTGTTAACAGTGCAGTTAAAACTAGTCTCACAACAAAGACGATTTACAGGGGCATACTGAATGCACTGTTTCTAAGAGTCCTCTATCAGCCATTGTTCTCGATTCGGCCTTCAGCAATCACAGCGTACAACACACATTTACGCACACATACACAGGTACAGACACTTAAGCACGGACACAGACACAAAATCATATGTGCACACACACACACACACACACACACACACACACACACACACACACACACACAGTGCGTACACGCACAGACAGACAGACAGACTTATGCGCGCGCGCGTTCTCTCTCTCTCTCTCTTCCTCTCTCTCTTAATTTAAAAAGTGAGAGAGGAGGGAGGGAGGGAGACAGACAGACAGACAGACGAGAGAGAGAGAGAGAGAGAGAGAGAGAGAGAGAGAGAGAGAGAGAGAAACAGAGACAGACGGACAGACAGACAGAAAGAGAGAAACGAAAGGCATGTAAGACAACCAGACTCTCTCAAAATCCCATAACGATTTTAAGGGGCTCTCCAAGGATGCCGTCCAGACACTAACGCAGACGAAGCCGTTCTACCATTTAATTCGATTTGCCCCTCTTCCACTCTTCGCTGAGCCAATCCTGGAAGGCACCACCCCGCGCCTTCTGATACAGCACGGCTCAATAGGAGTTTGACACCACAATGCTCAATCCATTCTCTCTGTGCACGTTTCCCATGTTGCTTTTAATGTGTGCTCTGCACGTGATGTCCGAGCGTTTTCACCACTGTCACTTGTCAGAATGGCACAAGGCGTCTCCTTGCCCTCTGCCTCCTATCCCCTCGTGATCTTTCTCACCGCATTTCCCCTCCCCAAGTGGACTACTTCAATATGAAGTATTTGAGAGAGAGAGAGAGAGAGAGAGAGACAATGACAATGACAATGACAATGAATACTGTTTAATATCATCAGCAAGTAACGTGCTATTGAGAGAGAGAGAGAGAGAGAGAGAGAGAGAGAGAGAGAGAGAGAACGAAAGAATTAGACATACAGACAGAAAGACTGATAAACAGAGAGAAAGTGGTAGGCAGAATCACAGTTTAAAACAGTAGCTGATCAAGAAACGGGGAGAGAGAGAGAGAGAGAGAGAGAGAGAGAGAGAGAGAGAGAGAGAGAGAGAGAGAGAGAGAGAGAGAGAGAGAAGAAGAAGAAGAAGAAGAAGAAAGAGGAAGATAAGATAAGATAATGTTGCTTATAGCCCAGCCGACCGCAAGGGGCCATATCAGGACTGTCACCACGTTTAAAATCAACTCACAAGTCTTTCGTTCACACAATACTTTAAAATACAACTTCTAAAAACCCATCCAGAAGTTTGTTAAAAAAAAAACCCAAAAAAACTTTCCACTGTAAAACCTCAGATCCGATGAAAAATGTTAATCTCTTTCAAGAACTCAAAGATCGCGTCAGGCGAAGAAGAAGAAAGAAAGAAGAAGAAGAAGAAGAAGAAGTAGTCTGCTGATACCCTTTGTCTCATTTCTCCTATAATTCTATTCGTTCATCAGAAAATCTTTACATTAGCAGAACAGAGGTTCACACGATAAATGAAATCAGTTCCACGTCTCGGTTACACCCTATAATACGGAAATGTCACAACAGAAACTGGTAAAGCATGTCGTTTGATCATAAATCTCTCTCTCTCTCTCTCTCTCTCTCTCTCTCTCTCTCCTCTCTCTCCTCTCTCTCTCAAAAAAAATCTCTCTCTCTCTCTCTGTTTTTAAGCGAAATGTTAACAGAAGGATAAATGTTAATAAACAATTGCATATTGGTAGCATCCCCCCCCCCCCCCCCAACTAGTTCCAACTGTATCTTTAGCAGACAAGCATTCTCTCATTTTTTTTTAGTTGTAAAACCAACACTGCTTATAGACAGAGTGTTTACCCTGCTGCATAAGGAAGGAGGAGGGGATGGGGGAGAAAGGCGTCTGCCGCAGGGAATTTGGTGCATCCATCATGCATTTGCGGCAGACACTGAAAGCATCAAAGAGAAATGGAGAGTAAGAACCGATTGACCACTTTTCTTCTGCAGTGGTGTTAGACCCCTCTCGGGCCGTGCAATATGAGAAAGGGCAGGGTGGGGCCAACTTGGTTTTGGCTGGTGGAAAGGTGGAAGAGGAGCAAAGCAAATTAGGTGGCAGACTGGCTTTGTGTGTTTAGCGTGTGGAATGAGCTCATGAAATTGTGATGGATTTTGAGAGCGACTGGTCAACTTGCTGACCTCAGTCCCACTGTCTGTCCTTTATATATATATATGGTTTATTTTGGTCTCTTTTTGTGTGTGTCTGCCTCAATGTCTAAGTTCGTTCTCTTAGTTCTCTCTCTCTCTCTCTCTCTCTCTCTCTCTCTCTCTCTCTCTCTCTCTCTCTCTCTCTCTCTCTCTCTCTCTCTCTCTCTCCTTCGAAAGGAGGATCGCTTATTCCATATCGTGTGTGTGCTGATTAAGTTCTTCTTTGTAATCAATTTTTTTTCTCCGTTTCCGTTTTCCGTTTCTCTGTCTGTCTGTTTCTCTGTATCTCTCTCTCTCTCTCTCTCTCTCTCTCTCTCTCTCTCTCTCTCTCTCTCTCTCTCTCATGCAAAGGGATATAAATATTTTTTTTAGCCAATCCAGACATTATAAAAGACAAATTGTGAACATGAAAAATTTTGTTTTTATTGTTTTTATTTACACTGCAGAATCCAGCAGAGAGGAGGAAAGGAACCTGTCAGGGCAGCAGATGGTTGGCGGTTCCCTTCAACTGATGGATAACTTCCTGTCACACTGGGCATGCGCCGAAGCTCGACAAAAGCTACTTTCGTTATGACCGACCAAGGTGTGTTTCTCTTGCTTCCTGTCTTACTTTCTCGCTGTTTTTTTTATTTTCTTTTTTCTCCTCCTTTTCTTTCCACCTGACCCTGTCCTTTCGCAAATGTAATTGTATTTATTAACATGCAAACTGGTGGCATGAATATCCTAAGCAGATGGTGTGGCTGAATTTTACTTACAGACCAATCAGTTTTGCTGCTGTTGTTTTGATCCTTTTTTGTTTCTCAGTTCGTCTCGTTTACTGTAGAAACAAGTGCGGTGGCACATTATGAATATTCTATGAAAGTTGTGCCATTTTGGCAGCATTTTTTGCGACGACGTTTCAATATGTTGTGCCTTAAACATGTATTAACGTAAATTAAGTGTTAGAAAGTACAGAATTTTGGTGTTCATGCGATCTGAAGACTTATGAATGATATTTTGAATTGGTCTGGTTTATGTACCAAAATACATACCAAAAATAAGATACAGATCTCGAAACAGTTTGCATTTTTTTTTTTTTTTTTTCTTCTTTAATATGACGTTGTATCATTCGACTGAGTTGAGAAACTATATTATTTCATTTTTATCAGTGGGATTGTGAATGAAATTAGCTTACACAAGTCAACACAACACAATTTCTAGTTCGGGTTTGGTTTTTGCGCGCCGATCTCTATATCACAAGTATCTGTGCAGATCTATAATATGTCACAGCTTTTGAGCATAACCATGCAGACAAATCCTGCCTTCCGGAATAAGATCTTGTATAAATTCTGAGGAATATATGTGTGTCAGAATGTCGCTGATAATTACACACATTTAGCCAGTCTAGATGATTTTATGGTCTTTCACTATCGTAAGTGTTGAGCACTTTAGTATGAATCGCTCTCGGTTATTTAGAAATCAGTCGGCAGAATTACTTCCATTTCTATAATGGTCGCTTTCAGAAAATGGCGCAACGCGCGGCAGAAAGTCAATTCGAAGCCCGAATTTCGTCATGATGGTGTTCAATTCTGTCCGATGAACAGCCAACCCTCACAGTGTTAAGATCTGATATGCTGTCTTAATTGAGTTGAATCGTTGATGACGTTCTCTACATGCCAATTGACCATGAAGAAAATATTTTTCGCCTCGGGTGGAATCAAACTACGCATGACCGCTCAATAACAAACAATAAAATACAAAGAAAAATAGCTCTTGATTGAGTGAAATTGTGTATGAAATATTACTAATCCAGAAAATTAAAAAAAAGGTTTGAGGCTAGACTCCGCCGATTGATTTCCTGTCTAGCTCATTCTGTCGGTGTGGATGATAGATGAGGGTATCACGTGGTCAATGATGCTTTCACCATGACATCAAGACAGCTTGACTGACCCATCGAACAGCTGCAAGCTTTTACCGGTTCTCACTCGTCGTCCTTCGTAACAGAGCAGCGAAGGGTGGGGGGGGGGCGTGGGGGGCAGTGGGTGGACTGTAGATTAAGACAGGGGTGGGGCGGGGCTGGCTGGAGGCAGGGGCTTTCTGTGAGGGGGGATGGAGACTCAGGAGGTGAGAAAGTTCTAGCGAGGAGGAGGAGGCATGAGAAGGTCGTGTCAGAAGTGTGGATTCATCGTGGACTTTGCAGTTGATGTAAGCGATCTCGATTCTTAAGTAATGTGCGGATCTGTAAACAGTATGTGATCACCACAGCTTCCTCCTCCTCCTTTCCCCTCTCCTCCTCTTCTTATTTCTCCCATCCTCTCTTCTCTCTCTCTCTCTCTCCTCTCTCTCTCTCTCTCTCTCTCTCTCTCTCTCTGTGTGTGTGTGTGTGTGTGTGTGTGTGTGTGTGTGTGTGTGTGTGTGTGTACCGCATATACGTACATATAGTCACACTCTGAGACAGAGAGACAGAGACACACACATATACGCACAGACAGACAGACAGACAGACAGACAGACACACACACACACACACACACACACACACACACACACACACACACACACACACACATATACTAAGTAGGTCTATCTAACTCACTCTCTGTCTGCGTGGTTGATCACAAGCATACGACGCTGTTGATTACGTTACACAGTGCACACACACACACACACACACACACACACACACACACACACACACACACACACACACACACACACACACACACACACACACTCTCTCTCTCTCTCTCTCTCTCTCTCTCACACACACACACACACACACACACACACACACACACACACACACACACACACACACACGCACGCACACACACGGACACTCGTGTACGCACAGGAATCTGTGTATTTGCAGGTGTGTGGCTGTGTATATAAGCGCGTGCGCTCATGTGGCTGTCCCTCTATCTCTTCTTTAGGTTCCAACAAACATCATGGCCTGATGGGCTACAAATACATTTGCTTCAATAGTATATGATAAACATATAACCGTGTCTGCATTGCAGAGAGAGAGAGAGAGAGAGAGAGAGAGAGAGAGAGAGAGAGAGAGAGAACTACTGATAGCAGATGCAGCATTTCTCCAGTATTTCAGTCCATTTATCAGGAATCCTCATATTATCTGAACAGAACTCCAGGCGACACTAGGAGTCAGTCACATGTCTAACTCGTCCCCTACCACGTGAGAATGTCACGAGAAATGAATATCATAATGCATGTATCTGTTTCACAGAGACTAGTAAAATAACTCGTTGGATCTTTCTATTTCATTCGGGTCTTTTTCGTTTGTTTTTTTTTTTCCCTTAAATTTTGGAAAGATACGTTGAAGTTTGAAATGTTCACAAACGACTGAGGTTTTGAAAAAAAAAAATCCGACTGTATCTCCACCACAGATAATCTGTTTTAACTGTAACAAATACCAACACACTGCGGAAAGTTTCCCCCACACACTCCCTCTTCACCCCCCCCCCACCCCCCTTTCCCAGTTTCTTCTTCTTATTAATGCGCTTGTTTTATGATGTTCTATTTGAAAGAAATGCAATAAAATGTTTATAAAAACACTGCTGAATAGAAAGTTGGGTAAGGAGAGGAAAGGAATGAAAGGGGGGGGGGGGGGGGGGGGGGAGCGACTCGCGCTGTTCTGACCGGTGAAAGTGGTGTGACCTTTGTACATGTGTGCAAGACACGCAGTGAAAAAAAAAATGACACAGGAGAAATACAGAAAGGGCGAGTTTGATTGACCATTGTTCGACCGCTGTGGTGTTAGACGCCACTGGAATCGTGCAATGAAATAAGAAATGCATGACGATGCCTATCAGAGAATTATTATTATTGGCTGGTGGAAAGAGTGAAGGAGAGGCAAAGTCAATTCGGGGGCAGACAGGCCTTGTCTGGCCTGGTATATGGAATGTACCCCTTGGAGGGGTTGAACAATAGTAATGGGATTTTCGAGAGAGAGATTGGTTGATTTTTTCTGAGCTGAATAATTCACTGTCAGCACTTTCTGTCTCATATTCTCTGTCTCACGCACCATCACTGTCTGTCCACCCGTCTGTCTGTCTGTCTGTCTGTCTGTCTGTCTGTGTTTCTGTTATCCAAGATAGCATTCGAACACAACAGAATAACACTTTTTTCTTGATCAACATACCGCATGTTCTTCTACTAGGCCTACATTCAACCCGATATAGATCCCGCATCAGCATGATGGAACCTCTTAAGCAATATTTTCCTGAAGCCGCTCAGAAGTTTACAGA
>JADBJO010003529.1:215000-220000 GCA_016801955.1 Conus betulinus
TGTTAGCGCTTTCTTCTGAGGGAATATCAGGAACTGTACGCAAGCTCCTGGCAGTGTCATGTGTCTTTAATTGTGAAAAGAGCATGTCGACGGAAAAAAAATGGACCGCTTGTGTAAGGTTTTGGGGAAAAAAAGATAAAAGGCTTTGCCTTGCTCCCCCAACTCATGGGAACCATGAAACATTCATGCATGTGTGAGTGTGAGGAAAGGACACGGGATATTTTTGTGGACAAAACCCAGTGCTATGCGCTGGACACTGTGCGCGGTTTTTTTTTTTCTTTTACCAGGGTGAAAGGCTACGTTTTTCCTCCCTGTTTTTTTTCCCCTCACTGTGCTGGACTGAAATATGTATGCCGTTGATAACTGTTCTATTTTCTTATCTACAAGGTGTTTGAATATCACGCTTGGCGTGTGGATTACTGTTCTTGGAGATGATATGAAATGTAAAGCATTGATGTTGAATAATCAGAGACTGGTGTTTTGAAATGAAATTGATATTGTTGAAATTGTTTGCTTACGGTGATTTTCCCTTGTCGAAGACTACTTGGTTTATGTTCGTACTTCTTGCCCTGACTTAGTTGCTTAAGGTCTTTCTGTCAATCCTCATTAGTTTTAAAACCTTTTTTTTTGGAAAAAGTTGTTTTTTTTCCTTTTTCCCAGGGGAAGCGGGGTGGTCAGGAACCGTTCCTGGTGGTATTATGGGTGGTTCTTTATGAAAAGAGCATGTTGACGGAAAACACAGATCACTTTGCCTTATCATGCCTTCGGGGGAAAAGGGAAGGAGTTCAAAGTCTTGTGCCTCGGATCACCTAGTCATGGACACTGTGCAATATGCATGCATGCTGAGTATTGAACATAGGACACAGGGTGATTGGTTTAACATATGTATGAGGGGGGAGTTGATTTGGAGGATAAACTGGTTGATGGCGGTCTACAGAAAGGGCGTGGCGAGAGTTCATATAGAAAAGCTTTTTTTTGTCTATGACACTGGAGTTGTCAAACGTAAATGTAAAGGCCCCCCACTGGCTTATGCTGGTCCCAGCAATCGTCCAGGTGAGTTTCGTGAAAAGTAAAGAAAAAGGAGAAAAAAAACAATGAAAATGAATGTGCTTGAGATTGGTGAAGAGTGCTGAAAAAAAAAAGAGAGAAAAAAACAATTAACATCAATATTCTTGAGACTGGTGAAAGTGCGGAAAGAGAGAGAGAGAGAGAGAGAGAGAGAGAGAGAGAGAGAGAGAGAGAGAGAGATCTTCAATAGATGAAGATATTTACTATATTGATCTTTATTATTAATGCTTTTTTTTTCTCGTTTTACGTGAACTTTTCCCCAGAATAGAACACGTACGAGCAGTCTACATTTCTGTTGAGAGGGACTCAGGAACCGTGGGTGTGCATTCGTGTGTCGACTTCGTGAAGTCACGAAGTTTGAACAGCTTTTGTGACCAGTCATGGCCGAAACGAGAAAATAAAACTGTTACAGATCTGTAAGAACCGGGGAATTTTACGTGTAAAAAAGAGCGTGTGTGACACTGTAGATGCCAAACTTTGAAAAAAAGTGTTTTCGGAGTCCGTGAGAATCGGTTAATGTGTTGAGCTTGAATGTGTGTGTGTGTTTTTTTTTTGTTGAAACCGTAGTAGAAAGAATTTTATGTAAATGAAGTAAAAGTGTAGTTGTTCGGTCAAAGGGGAACTCTCTTGTTTCACCCAACTAGCTGTGTGTTGCCGTGGCGTGAGCGAGACTCTGGCAGGGAGAATTGATTGATTACATCCCCTTTCACTGAGGTTTTAGACTCCTCTTGACCGTTCACTTAGATATGCGGAAGTTTGCTAGAAGTTTGGGTCAGAAGACGGACGGAACGTTACATTTGTGTGTGTGTGTGTGTGTGGTGTGTGTGTGTGTGTGTGTGTGTGTGTGTGTGTGTGTGTGTGTGTGTGTGTGTGTGTGTGTGTGTGTGTGTGTGTGTGTGACTATCTACATCCCAGCTCAGTTATATTAGTCTTTGATATTTCCTGCTTGTTTTGTCTTTGAATCGTTAGGCGTTCTGAGAGTTTTTGCTCTTCATTGCGCCATCCATTCCCTAAATGCTTTGGAACAGATCCCAGACTATCACAACTCAGCTCCAATACACACACTCATCATGCACTCACACATACATTCATTACACAACTACACATACACACGCATACGTGCATGCATCAACACACACAGACACACACACACACACACACACACACAGACACAGACACACACACACACACACACACACACACACACACACACACACACCACACACACCACCACCACCACCACCCACCACCACCACCACCACCAACAGCAACAACGCAAACTCAAATATTGTAATCTTTGTAGATGAAAAGCTGCTGGTTTTCTCTCTCTCTCTCTCTCTCTCTCTCTCTCTCTCCTCTCATCAGTCCTCTCTCTCTCCTCTCTCCTCTCTCTCTCTCTGTGTGTTGTGTGTGTGTGTGTGTGTGTGTGTGTGTGTGTGTGTGTGCGTGCGCGCTAAAAACAAATCGTGTTCTGTTGATCAGACAGATAGAGGAAGAATGATACTGTGTTCCGGTCTTGGAGATATAAAGTAAATCTTTACGTAGCATTTTCTGTACAACAAAATCAAAAGTCTTTTCCAAATCAAGAAAGACAGACCCTGTTATTCTGCTTTGGTTCATTGCGGACAATCACGTGACGTCGAGTCGGACTAAGGCGGTTTGACAAGAATGGTCATGGCGGAAACCCAGAGAGAAGACGGGGCAACGTTTTTTTTTTTTTTTTTTTTTCGCGGCGTAGGCCTATGCTTTATCCCATATTGCAAGAGACTCTTTTAGATCTTAGAAGTGATTATTGACAGAGTTTGGTGACCACTGATATCGATATGGTGATCTGCTATGCGATCTATACGTTATTTCATTTTTTGAGAGAGAGAGAGAGAGAGAGAGAGAGAGAGAGAGAGAGAGAGAGAGAGAGAGGGGGGGGGGGGAGGGAGGGGAGGCTGGAGCAAGAAACAGCCAGTATACAGATATCATCTCACGTGTTTTATTAATATACCAGGAATTCTCCAGATCCTGCGAACAGATCTACACCCAGTAATAGAAATCAACCACATGTTGAATATATGCCATGCAACGGCGAAAGGTCTAGTCTAGGCGAATGGCTGAATTTTATGCCAATAATTTGACGGAAAGCAGTAAAACAAATCGTTGGAACATAGTTCTTTACAACCTCTGAAAGATAAATCATTCGTAAACGACTGAATATGGGTGTAACAGAGAAGACAATTTCAGACTGTGTGTTTTGATTACATTTTTTTTTTTGTTTTAGATTGAAGAACCAACACATTTCTTTAAGAAGCAGTGTGTCTAGGGGGAAAATGAACTGGACTAAAGAGAATTGTGATGGAGAGTTTGGGGAGAGGGGACAGGGTAGAAGCATCAAGTACTATTCTGACCAGTAGGAGCGGGGAAACTGACATACATCAGGATGGAGAGCAAATGCTGAAAGTGACACAGATGAAATGCAGACAGAATGAATTAACTCACTCTTCTCCTGCTTTGCAGGTGCCATCTTTGGACAGGGTTGCTCCAAAGTATCTGAAGCTGGTCACTTCTTCCAGGGTCTCACCATTCATGGTTATATTGGCACTGCTGTTAGTCGTGTTGTTGACCATGACCTTTGGTTTCTCTGTGCTGACATCCATGCCGTAGGCACTTGCTCTTGTGACAAGTCTGTTTGTAAGATCCTGGAGCTCGGTGTTGCTGCCCCCATAAGGTCGATATTGTCTGCAAAACGAAGGTTGCAGACTGACCTGCCGCCAACGCGCTGATGGAGGTGTGATGTTTCTTCGAGGGTCCCGTGCATGATTCTCTCCAGACAGATGTTAAAAAGTACTGGAGATAGTAGGCACCCTTACCTGACTCCAACTGTGGTCGGAAGAACTGGCCCTGCTGGCTATTGAGAAGTACTGTGCTGCTGGAGTGTTCGTAGAGGGCTGGATGTCTTGGGACGAGCTTCTCATCAACATTGAAGTCTCTGAGAACCTGCCATAGACCGTTGTGCCACATCCGGTCAAATGCCTTCGTTAAGTCGATGAAGTTGTGGAAGAGGTCCTTTTGGTGTGTGTGTAGATGCTTTTCAATCAGGACTCGGCAGTTGAAATTCCGGCTCTACAAGTCACTAGTGGTCTCCACCATGATATTATATGGTCGCGAGACATGGACACTGATGACCGAAACAGAAAGAAGAATCCAGGCGTTTGAGACCAGCTGCCTGAGGGAAACTACTCCGCATTTCCTACAAAGACCAAGACCAATGATTATGTGCGGAACCTGATCACTAACTTAGTTGGGCCCCACGAACCACTACTGGCAACCGTCAAACGACAGAAGATGGCATGGTTTGGCCACGTCATTCGTCACAACACCCTCTCCAAGACTATATTTCAAGGTACCGTTGAAGGAAGGCGCAGACGTGTACGGCAGAGAAAGTTCTGGTCTGAAAATATAAAGGACTGGACCAAAATGACCATGCCAGATCTCCTCATGACAGCTACCAACAGGAGAGAGTCTAGAGAGAGAAACGGCGGCTGCCTCATCACGTCCCCCCAACGACCGTGACCTTGTGACCTGATTTCACAGTCAGCGCTTTCTGCCAGTCTCTTCTCTCAGGTCTTTTTTCTGTACTTTGTCTGTCTGTTTGTACTTTTTCCTTTATATTTAAGGTGAAAAAAGACATTTTAGACTGTGTGTGAGTGCGTGCATGCATGTAGATACGTACACGTATATGTATACACGTGTGTGTGTGTGTGTGTGTGTGTGTGTGTGTGTGTGTGTGTGTGTGTGTGTGTGTGTGTGAGTTTGCGCGCGCGCGTGCGTGTGTGTGTGTGTGTGTGTGTTGTGTGTGTGTGTGTGAGAGAGAGAGAGAGAGAGAGAGAGAGAGAGAGAGAGAGAGAGAGAGAGAGAGAGAGAGAGAGAGAGAGGTGAAACAC
>JADBJO010003529.1:225000-230000 GCA_016801955.1 Conus betulinus
TCGCATTGTAGAGCCTGTAGGGCTTTCTACCATTTACTCCTTCCTGCCTTCTTCAGTCTCCAGGCTCCCCACTGCTCCAGTTTTCTTTCCACCCCCCCCCCCAACCCCCTAAATATTCTTACGTCATGCTCCATCCCTCTCCCAATACTTGCCGTGCATTTAAAATTGAGAACAGAGACAGACTTTCTGTTATGTTATTTATTTATTTGTTTTACCTTTTGGAAGGTTGCAGGACGTACGGATGGTGCAGTGATGATATTTATGACATCTGGGCCGTCGTTTGTCACAGTAGTTTCGGTTTGTTCCCATCTGTTTGCTGCTCAGAATGGTTGTATGTAATCTCTTTTCTTCCGTTCTGTCTTTCTTGCATTCTTTATTTCTTTCTTATTACTTTCCTCCTCGTTTATCTATCTATCTATTTTTTTTTCATCCTTGCCTTCATTTCTTACTGTTTTCGTTCTGTTTTCTTTTCTTCCACTTTTAATCCTTTTTTTTCCTTAAATCTTTCTTGCTTTGGGCTTTCTTAACGAAGTTCTGAAAATGGCAGCTCTATTCACGGAGACGTTGCACATCAGATCCACAAGAGCAGATATTAATCTGTGACAGGCAATAGCTGAAAACCAGCATCGACACACAAGGCTTGGCTGCAAGCCGTTGACAGAGTGATAAGGAATCACCGTGGGCAGTAGACTGTGCACATGGGCGGAGTGAAGGAGGGGGTAGGAAGACAGAGGGGTGGAGGGGGATGGGGCTTTGAATCTCTCGGTAAGAGAATGATAGATGGAGAAATATCACATTTTCTGTCAGTCGTCTGTCTGTCTGTCTGTCTCTTCCTCCCTCCCTCCTTCCCCCCTCCTCTCTCTGTCTCTGTCTCTATGTCCTTTTCTTTTCCTTTAAATCTGCACAAGCGTTCTACTGACTGGTGGAACTGTTGCTTC
Organism: Conus betulinus; assembly: GCA_016801955.1. NCBI lineage: Eukaryota > Metazoa > Mollusca > Gastropoda > Neogastropoda > Conidae > Conus > Conus betulinus. The sequence continues at coordinate 225,939 of JADBJO010003529.1, forward strand.
TGTGTATTCATTATCACATTGTGTTTTGAAATAATTTCCCTTCAAACGAGCTTTTGTCTTTTATGAAAAAAGTGAACATTATATTTTGGTCTCCCCCTCTCCTCTCTACTTCACACACACACACACACACACACACACACACACACACACACACACACACACACACACACACACATAGACGCGCGCGCGCGCGCACACACACACACACACACACACACACACACACACACGCATGCACGCGCACACACACGCACACACACTCATACACGCGCACGCACGCATGCGCACATACGCACGCACGCACGCACTCCCACCCCCACACACACTTACACCGTTTCACCTTCCTTACTCTTCCAACCTCACTCTCTGCAGTCTGTCTGTCTGTCTGTCTGTCTCTCTCCTGTTCATCAGCAGCAGGACTGATTTATACAAGAGATGTTACCATGGTGGTATTTGTCAGAGGGCAAGAGACCATTTTATGTGAGGCGTAATGAGACTGTAGTCTCGGACCTCCGGCTGATCCGTAAGGATCAGTGGTGTGGGGTAGAACACACACAGAGAGAGAGAGAGAGAGAGAGGAGAGAGAGAGAGAGAGAGACGGTGCAGGGCCTGTAATATATAACAACTGACGAGTCGCTTACACCACGACACACGGTTGTCGTGGCTGGACTCTACAAATCATTGGGTTTTTGAGAGGGGGGGGGGGGGGGGGGGGGGGGGGGGGGGGGGGGGGGGGGGGGGGATCTCTGAGTGTGAGTGATTGAGTAGGCTGGTATTCTTCTGTCTGGGTTTCGGTGCTGCTTGTTAGAACTCGATAGACACTTGACTGCCTTGCTTATGTATAGCATTTGCTCTTATGTTGTTAGCTTCAAGTTGTTTTTTTTTTTCAAAACCCTTGTTTCAGAGAGAGAGAGAGAGAGAGAGAGAGAGAGAGAGAGAGAGAGAGAGAGAGGAGTCGTCTGTCTGCGTGCGCTGATAAGAGAAATGGAATGCTCTGCGAGTTAGTCCAAACTGAAAAGAAAATGAATACATCCATGGAAGAAAAAAAAAAAGCATAGAAGGGGCAAAGAGGGGAGAGAGGAGAGGGGGTGGCAGAGGAAGTAGGACAAAAGGAAGCGAACAGGGAGCGGGTAGACCTGACCTAGGTCAGGGGGAGGGAAGGTAAGGAGAGGAGAATGGTGGGGGTGGGGCTGGAAAGGGAGGGGGGGGGGGGGGGGGGGAGGAGGAGGAGGACGGCCGAACTGTGATTTTTACGTACGCTTGAAACTGATCATAGTGTCAGTTTCGCAGAGTTGGTTGTTAGACCTGTTGAATATACAGGTAAACAGTATCACGCGGGCTTTGACGCTAAGGACAAACAATAATTGATGTTCTCGAGTTTCGTTCGTTGGCTTTACGTCTCTTGATATTTTGCTTTGTTTTGTTTGTTTTTTTTTTTTTTTTTGTTAAAGGAAAAGAAATTAAAACACGCAACTTTCCAATCTCGAGCGAAAGAGAAGAAGAATTTGGTGACGATCAATTAAGACTTGACAACATACGCTCAGTTTACTTTGTTGTTGTTGTTTTCTTAAACGTTCGTCTGATTTGTGTGGTTAGTGTTTTGCTTGCCTGCATACGTTCTCTCTCTCTCTCTCTCTCTCTCTCTCTCTCTCTCTCTCTCTCTCTCTCTCTCTTTGCATGCGTGTGTGTTTTATTCCTATGAGAGTGCACAGATGTGTGTTTGTGTGTGGTGTGTGTGTGGTGTGTGTGGTGTTGTGTGTGTGGTGTGTGTGTGCAGCGCGCAGATGTACGCGTTTGTGCGCGCGCGTGTGTGTGTATGTGTGTGTGTGTGTGTGTGTGTGGGTGTGCGCGCGCGCGCGTGCGTGTTCGCGAGCTAGCGCGTTTTGTATGTATATGCGAGTCTCTCTCTCCTCTCTCTCTCCTCTCTCTCTCTCCTCTCCCCTCTCTCTCTCCTCCTCTCTCTCTCTCTCTCTCTTGTGTGTGTGGTTGGTGTGTGTGTGTGTGTGTGTGGTGTGTGTGTTTTCGTCCGTGCATGTGGTTGTGTCTAAGAGCGTGAATGCTGTTGTGCATGGCGGCGCATGGGTATACGGGCCCTATTGCTTACCAACAATATAAGTAATTGTTCATCCGCCAGTTGAGTATGGTTCAATCGAATAAAAAACTAATTGAAACGTTCCTGGTAAAAGCCCGTACTTATTTTGGGATACAGTGAGGCCTCCGAAATGCGCTAAGAGCCAGATTAAGACTTGGGTTATCTGGCCTGGCGTTGCATCTTTATAGCGACAAGACCTTAGTGTATCTCTTCGTGTTTGTAAAGACAGCCCAGAGACATGTTCTTGTGTGACCAGCAATCGGGGTAAATCATACGAGCACTTGCAATGTTCATTCAATCTAAGTAGTAACACACATCCCTGTCTGTTGGAACTAAATGTATTAATGTCGTCAACCTTTCCTTAGAGAAACGTTTGGTTTCGAGTATGCGGATTTAATTTGGCCAATCGTTATCTTCTGTAGAAGGGGCTGTATGATATTTTGCGTCAGGAAGAAATAAAACTGTGCACGTGCATATATCTAATTACGGAATCCATTAAAACTTGTTGCTGTTCTTCTTCCTAAAAGACTGGTTCACTCAAAACGAGTAGGTCACCAGCGCGCATGTTAAAAAATAAAAATAAAATAAAATAAAATAAAATGAAATAAACTGCGACTCAGCCTGTTGGCCCTTGGAGCAAAATTTGGCAACAAGGGGTCGCACACGATATTCAAAAACTTAAAAGCAATGGCCAGGTTCAGGCCCAGGTAACCATAAGATATATGGGGAAGTTAGAATAGAAAAATCAGTCAGTATGCAGATCTCAAGACTGTCGTATCAATTTGATTTTTAAATGAGACTGCATTTGTGGCAGTCTTGATGGCACCCGGCAGCGAGTTCCACAGCCGTACAGAACTAAGATGAATGTAAATGGCTGTCAATTTGATGCAGGTATGACATTAGATTGACCGCACTCCTGGTGTTGTTCGACTACGCTTCTTTTTCATTATTTTTTAACGGAATGTTGAGACAAAACCATGCACAAATAACTAGAAAGGGTAAAATAGGGAAAACAACATTTTTTTTAAATTGTACAACCAATATTGCTCATAAAAAGAGTTTGTTTGAAAGTACGATGATAAAAGCGGCAGGAGAGAGAGAGAGAGAGAGAGCAGCATCTATAGCTCTTCAGACTTGTGAGAGTGGTTTCGTGTGTCTGTCTGGTTGTCTGTCAGTCGTCGATCAATCGTATTCTGTCTGTCTATCTGTCTGTCTGTCTCCCTCCCTCTCTCTCTCTCTCTCTCTCTCTGATTCTGGAAGATATCCTCTTTACATTCGATCTTTCGGGAAACTGTAGTTACCAATAAATAGCACAGGGATATGCTTGCTAGATTTAGAAGTATGAACACTTGGTCTAAATGCTAACAAAAGATGTTTTAATCCCGAAGGCACTGTAGACGATTTGTGTGTAATGTGTACAGATGGTATGAGAGAAAATGAAGATCACTTTATATTCTATTGTGCCGCTTATAACGATATCAGACAGAAGTCTCCACTTTTCAATATTCCTGCGACAGAAAATCATAACCTATATAGTTTGTTGTCCTCTGACAATAATATGATAATAACTCTACTGACTAAGTATGTTGCAGAGGTATCTAATGTTAGGAAAAAATATATGCTCGGTAAGAACTTCTAATGTTTGAGTCGTTTGCGTTTATGTATTCCGCAAGCTTTATGGCCTTCTTAAGGAAAGGTTTTTGTTTTCTGCACTAGTATAGCTAATGATGAAGCGGATGGTGATGATATAGATGTGACAGTGCAGGAAAGATTTTATAACAGTGAGTATATATGCCTGGGTGAGGCACTTCTGTTTATGATCATATTGTGACTTTAAAAAAAAAAGTACATCTTCATTTTGAGAGACGAAAAAAAGCACGACATTATTTTCTTTTTTAAGAAAAATATATGCTCGGTAAGAACTTCTAATGTTTGAGTCGTTTGCGTTTATGTATTCCGCAAGCTTTATG
>JADBJO010003529.1:232500-233632 GCA_016801955.1 Conus betulinus
TAAAATGGTCTTTTGCTTCTGGCAAATACCGGTAGACCCGAATGTGTATAAAGAAGATCAAAGACGATACTACATAAAGAAACTGTGGCGTGAAATACTTTTTGACTGATGTTTCAGAAGACGTGGCTTGTTGTTGGTGGTGGTGGTGGTGGTGGTGGGTGGTGGTAGCACTGATGTGGTGGTGGTAGTGTTGTTTGTTGTTGTTGTTGTGGGTGTTGTTGTGGGGTGTGATTCATTTCTTGATCAATCTCTTTTCAAGGACTTCTTGTTTACCTGTCATTATCGCCCTTAAAAGTGTTTTTCTGTCGATACAAATGGCTTAGAGATGAATGGGGAAAACAAACCAACAATGAAAGCCGTCGCCATTCTTTGTCTTGGTATTGCTGTTTTTATTTTGGGGTAGGGTGGGCGAAGATGGGGGTAGGGCGGACGAGTGGGCAGATGCGCGCGCGCGTGCGCGTGGTGTGTGTGTGTGTGTGGTGTGTGTGTGTGTGTGAGGGAGAAGGATGGAAGGGTAGGGGGGGTGGAAGATAGATGAAGGGGCTATCTGGTATGTAGGACCTGGTTCTCATTTAAAAAAAAAAAAATTCATTGATCTATTATTTATTTGCTTGTTTCTTTATTCATTTATTTATCTGTTAGTTGTCTGTTCTTGGTGTTTTGGCACGGCTGTTTTTTTTTTTACCGCCCCCCCCCCCCTCTCTTTTCTCTCTGTCATTTTCCCTTATCCCCCTTCTTTTCCCCCCTTGCCCCCCTACTTTCTCTCTTCATCTACTTCTCTCTCTTCTTCTCTCTCTATCCTCTCTTTGTTTTCCTCTCAGCTAATCTCGCTGTCGCCCAGTTTTTCACATATTCAATGTAATTGTGTGTGAAGCAAAGAAACAGAACGTGTCTGTTCTCGTTTCGTTCCTGAACAAAACAGTAGTGTTCTATTTTACAGTCGTCGAATGTTTGAAGTCTGAGGTTACGTGTATGTTTTGTTGCCATGGTGTTGAAAAGACTAACACTGGAATTACACAAGCCGGCCACAGGGCATTGAAAACCTTGGCAATACTAACGGTAAATTGATCCTTCGTTTTTTACCGAACGACGGACATAGAGATAGAGAGAAGGATATACCAGACAGACAGGC
>JADBJO010003530.1:5000-25000 GCA_016801955.1 Conus betulinus
AGGAACACTGCCCGAGATGCTGCCAATTTTGTATGGTGGTTATTATAGGTCTAGGACGTTATCAGATATGAATGTAGGATAACTGTTTTTTCTTACGGAAAATCCAGACAAGTAAAGGGCCGAGTCTAAGTTACCTTATGAAAAATTGTAAGTAATGTTCAGATAGGTCACGAGAAGATGTCGATGTTCACGCAGGATAGTCCTTTACTTAGAGCTTAATTTGACGCCAGCCAAGGACGGTTTTCCCGTATGAATTTAGCGGAAGCGGGTACTCAGGGGTTATTAGTAGGGATATTATGGAAGTAAATTTTTTTGCTTTGCTTCTTTTTCTTTCTTTTAGGGGTCGGGGCTCATACAGGAATTTCTTTTTTTAGCCCATGAAGACGGTACTTAATGGCCAGTATATGTCTGTCTTACTAATCTCACGATGGAAAATGGGTGCAGTTTTTTTGTTTTTTTTTTTGTTTTGCTTTTAATTCCTTTGTTTTGTTTACATTGTATCTTGAGCTCTACGATGGAAAGGGATTTGAATTTTCAATTTAGTGATGATGAGGAACAACCGTTACTGTGCGGGGGTAAGGGGGGGGGGCAGTGATTGAATCCCTCACTGGTAATGAGATTCAATAGATCCACCGAGACTAGAAATTAATGGTGATTGCTTTGCGTGACCCATTTGAACTGAAATGTTGAACTGCAAACAAGTGGTTTGAGAAGGCTGTGAGAAATGGGGATGGTGACACACCGAAACAATGAGGGACTAAGACGTAGAGGAAATTTTGTCAGAGACCAAACCCACTGTTGAGAGAGAGGCGTAGAGGCTCCATAAAGGTATGTAAAAATATTTATAAACGTTGGAATTTGTGGACAATTTGTACCGTTGCTGTGTGAGGTGTGTCAGGATTGTGTGTGAAAGCTGTTGGGAGGGGGGTGGAGGGGGGGATAGGAGGCGTATGTCAGGACAAATTCTGTTGTGCTTTCCCAACAGGCGTTTTTTTTTTTTTTTTTTTTTTTTGGGGGGGGGGGGGGTTACCCTGTGGCTGGGGGCAAAAAATAATGATAGATAGTCTTTTAAATAGATGAACAGTTGCGAATGAGGGACAGAGTTGAAAAATGGTTGCATAGCGACATGGGTAGAGTGTTATATATTCTCATAGCCAAATGGCCTGTACTGATTCACCCTGGGGTACGCAAGTCATGATCACGAAGATTGTTCAATGAATTGCTGTTGCAAAGCATTATGCCATTTTCCTGGCATATTGACATTGAACTAGATCCTGTTGTGCTTTCAAGTAGACGTGACGCTGGTGGTATGTTCTGTACTGTTTTGACTACAAAGTAACACCATGATTTATTCAGTACGTAAACCTAGGCAAAACACGGACGCAGTCAACCAATTGTTCATCATTAAAACTGTCAAGGCTAGGGAATCAATAGAAAAGAAGAGATACATATCAATTTTAAGTGTGGGGAAAACACTATACATTGCCTACAAGATGCTCATTTTGTGTAAAAAAAAAAAAAAAAAAACAGAAAAGTATCTAAAAAGCGAAATGAGGTTATGACTGCTTGTTTTTCTCATCATACAGATCTAATGTTCAAGGAGGTATGCAATACTTATTGGTAATAGTTTCAAAATCAAATAGATAAGTGTGAAAAATACCGCGCGGGTAACTTTTAATTCATATACCATTTACAACAAATGAAAAAGAAACTGTTTTTAAAGCGAGCGTATATGGACCAAACGAAGACGACGCAGCATTTCTATGAGGAACTCACAAATATGACCCCAACGCCACAAAGGGGCAAATATAGGTCTGTTTAGGACTTATGAAAATGGTATCACACGTCACTTGCAGCATGTTGGAAGATGCCATACCATGATGATTTAATGCAACGTTCTGAGAAAAATTAAATGTTAATACATAGTTTCAAATGAACAACTTTAAAACGGAAACAGGTACTGGTACAATGACAAAAATAAGATCAAAATAAAATTGGCAGAGTGAAACGGACCCAGTACCAACCAAATTAAATGAAAAAAAAGATGGAAACACTAAATATAATAGTAAGTAAAATAAGATCTTTAAAAGTGGGCAATAGGAGGGGGGGGGGGGTAAGGCGGATGGGGGGTTCCAAAAAGGAAAGGTGGGGTGCAGAGAAGGAAGGTGGAGCAAAAAAAAACAATGAATCCTGAAGATCAGATGATCCAATCTGAGCAACAAGTTTACAAATCTAGACACATGACATGCAAACAAACAGAAACATAAACAAGTCACTTTTTTTCTTTGTCAGTGTATCAGTCTGCGCACAAACTATGTGAAATAGAACTGTTGAAGATGTGATCACACAGTCTTGCACAATATGATGGTCCTTCATCAGAATCTAGCCCTAATTTCTCACCACATCCTGACAATGCATGGCAGTGACAATGCATGGTTTGATGTTGACAAATCTGATGATTGTTGAACGCAGTGATGAAGTAATTTACAGAAACATACGCATACGGGGACCTTACATGAAGATCAACACCATCAATAATGTGAATCCATGACAGCTGGCATGTCATTCAGGTCTCGCGACGAGCTTCTTCAGCATTGTCAACCATCACAAATGCTGTTTCCCGGTCGGCAAGTGCTTCCTGGTGAAACACCACTCCTGGACTGTCATGCAAAAATCGAAAATGTCCCATCTTTTTAATCCCTTGGAGGGGGCGGAAAGAATTTCTGAAGAATTCTTGCCAGTTGTAAATGTGCACAGCATCTTCTCCGTTTTCTTGTGCAACAACCTGTGGTATATTTACATTCCTAACAGGTGTGCTCTTTCGCACTACCCTAGAAAGGTCATCAAGGCAGTGCACTTCACTCTGTCTGAATTTCCTCTTCAGCAGACTGAAGCACCAGTCAGGTGCAAATTTAGTATGACCAGGAGGCATGAAGTCCAAAGTAGCAGACCTGTGCCTCCCAGTCATCACCTGCCATGCTAAGTACCACATTACAAAGCAGTTCTTGTTCTGACCAGAGCAATTGTCGCAGTGGAGCTGCACATCTCTCTCTCTCTCTCTCTCTCTCTCTCTCTCTCTCTCTCTCTCTCTCTCTCTCTCTCTCTCTCTCTCCAAGGCCGTGGTGATAAAACAAAACAAAAAAAAATGGAGATATGAAATCACAGCATTGCTGCCCTTGGTTGATGAGGCTCCTTGATGACATCCCTGCTACAGGGTTGGTGGCGCCCCAGGGAGGTGATCTGTTGCTGTTCCACTACTTCTTTGCATTCCGCTGTCATGCGTCGGTACAGCACTTTTTTCTTTTTCAACACGGCTTAAGTGTTGTTGCGGTGCCATTAGCAGTTCCTGCTTTTCAGTCATCCAGGTTGCCGCCCCGAAAAATCCGGTGGTTGGACTGACAGATCCAGCATAGAACAGTCATAGGACAAGCAACCACAATGAAGGAAGTAGCGTTGCCCCCAGTTTTCGGAATGTTGACAATGACACTGGACGCAGTCCTGGTGGAAAAAAGAGCATTTCTTGTATAAATAATTAATTAATTGCGATGGTCTTCATCAAGGTATGTCAGGAGCATTGATTTTTCCTGACTACTACCACCAAAAGTCAGGATCCATGTTTGAAATCTTTAGATTTTTTTTGTTTTTTGTTTTTGGCAATTTTAACATCCCAATTTCCACAAAGGTTATTGTAGAATACAATTGAATGGTGTATCAGTTATGACCCCGAGTACAGAACCAACAACATTCGGTGCGTGCCATTAATGAAGTGATCTGGCAACCGAATTAACATTTGTTTTTATTACTACTGAACCTAAACTTATTCATATTATTTTTATCATCTGAACTTTCATCACGTTCTGTTTTTTTTTTGTTTTTTGTTTGTTTTTTTTTAAATGGAAGCAAGGGGCTGATTAAAAAAAAAAGAAAAAAATTTTAAAAGCCTATCTATGAAGACATGCATGCATGACACTTTACTCTTTGCATGGGTCACATAAACAAGAAACAAGCAAGCAAAACAATTTATAAACAACGCACTAGTAAATGATTTTTGCACACTATTTCCACAATGAAATTGATCAAATGGGATGAATGAATGAATGAAATTAATGAATGAATGAATAAATGGAATCTGTTTACAGTAAGTGATAAGCAACATGTTGAACAAGACAAAGAGAAAAGTGCATGGAGTAGTGATACCTTGGTTCTCACAGACAGCAGTGAAATCGCGGTGGACTCCACTCTTTGGGGCGTCATTACTGCAGGAGCAGAATGTCATCACGCTTGAAACCAGGTACCCTGCCCGGAAGACGGACAGCATGGTCTTCTGCATAGTTCTTAATGAACCGAACTACGTGGCTGGTGTCGTCCAGGGACAGGGCCTGGCCTTTAGTGCAGTCATCTCTCTCTCTCTCTCTCTCTCTCTCTCTCTCTCTCTCTCTCTCTCTCTCTCTCATGCGAATGCTAGGCCCTCTGCTGCTGATGTGATGCTTCATCAAGTTTTGCAGTCGTTTCTCTCTAACACTGCAACATAGTCAAATCTGATCAGGCTAACTGTCTTTTGTCTGTCTCTAACACATCAAATACCTTTTAGTAACAAAAAGAGAAAAAAAAACACATGAAAAGGCAGATACAAGTAAGACATGACTGTTCACAACTAAGATTACACTCAGGTTATAATTTGCAAAAGCAGTGTACACCATATAAAATGTGAAATACGTGTGTATGAGTAGAGAGAGAGAGAGAGAGAGAGAGAGGGGGGGGGGGGGGGGGGTGGGTGTTTTGATGAAATTTATTTAATTTAAACTCACTCACAAGTTTTCACTTGCAAGTTTTCAACTGAAAAAAAAAAATCAGACTGTAGATTAAAAAAAAAAAAGTTCACTATCTAGTCAGTGATTGAAGAGTGCTGGGAGATCACAAGCCATATCTAAATCCAAATGATTGTGAGAAAAGGATATGTGACAGTTTAACACGAAAATTCTTACCCGCCGAGAATCATGAAGTTCTTTCTACAGACAAGTCGGTTCATCATGGTGTATGAAGTGTGGGGCTCTTGGCGTGTCTTCTGTTCTTTTCTGCGACTGCATTCTGTGGTTTCCCCTTGCCGCATATTCGAACTGAAGATTCCCATCACAAGCAAGTCCAGTTCATCTGGCACAACAGATACAAATAAAAAAAAAACTCTACTTACAAGCTAGAAAGACCCACGCCCAATAAATCTGTGGACCCCGACTTTCAACACACACACACACACACACACACACACACACACACACACGCACACACATGTTGTGACAACCCACACATTCGTACACTTCCCTCCCCCCTCCGCTGTCTGATGCTGCGCCGCCCCCCCCCCCCTTACACACACACACACACACACACACACACACACACACACACACACACATATGCATGCATGCATACCACACACACTGTGAGTCAGTGATAACAGGCATACACTGTGCACACACACACCCTCCCATCCCCACCCCTTCCCACCCCTTCCCTGTGCACCTCTCTCTCTCTCTCTCTCTCTCTCTCTCTCTCTCTCTCTCTCTCACACACACACACACACACACACACACACACATACACACACATACCCCCCCCCCCCACACACACATACAGATTCATGATACACATGCATACATTATACTGTGTACACACACACACACACACACACACACACACACACACACACATATACACACACACCACGACTCTCCTTCCCGTCCAAACACACACATACGCGCGCGCGCGCGCGCACGCGCCACACACACACACACACACACACACACACACACACACACACACACACACACGCAAGAACGCAAAATAGTTTTAACATTCTAGTGTTAGAATCAATACCTTCTCTTAGCTACTCAGATTACAGTTCTCACCGTCAGTGAAACACATTTTTAAGCAAAGTGAATAATTGCTCATTGATCCATATTCTGCTGCTTCATTATTCCGTTGACGGTGGCTAAAGTAATGGGTAAATAAATAAATGAATAATTGATAAAGACGTTAGTATGTACACAATAAATAAATAGATGAATAGCGTATGATCACATTGTAACAATGTCAATTGATTAAATCAGTCACAATCGAGAACAGTTAGTTTTAATAATCATCTCACCTGGCAACCAGTGACTCACCTGAGGTCATGTCAAGAAAGCGAGAGTTTCTTCAGGTGAAAAACTGGGAGATGCAGCCTCTCTTCTTTCGGACACACTGATCTGTCTCCATGGCCACTTTGATCTATGCGCAACTGCACTTGAATCTGCAGTAGACTGGATATTGTGCTGCACCATCAATACAAGCTGCAAAATCACGGTCAGATTCGACGTCAAGTGGCAGTGCTTCGTCAGCGTCACAATCCCTCGGACCGTCGTGTTCCATTCCTTCTTCAGAATTATGATCACTATCTTCTGAGTAGTCTTCATCAGACTGATTCAGATCATCAATGAAAAAATCTTTGATCAGTTGTTGCAGCTCCTCACGTTGAGGTAAAGTTGCCGCTTGAGACTGATTCAACAAGTCGATCATTCGTTTTTGCATTCTCGGCTCAGATTGTATTCAAGCAAGATTTCTAAAGTCAGGTCTCATTGGTCAAGGGAACAGCGTCTGTTTAGCTTTTGGGGGTAAAGTTCGCATTGAGGTCAGGTTGTACATTCTAGTAAATGAAACGACGGAAATGGCGGGAATGAGACAATTCCAAGGGCATGCCACATGCCGCGTTTCTTGCTGTGTCATGGCCGATAGCTTCGCGCGAATTAAACATCAAAATCATGCATTTAGAGGTCGAATTTTGATTTAATGTGCATGCACATGACGTACACTTGGTCATAGAATCCAATAGTGAGGAAAACTAAAAATTGACAAAATCGACCTCTCCCGTCCTTTTTGCCTGCACCGGCGATAAGTGATGTACCCATCGTGGGAGCGGGGTCATATATGGTACTAGAACGGGAAACTGATTGTTACAATTATAAACATCTAAATTACCCAAAAGCTTACAAAAGTAGTTGACGATATGATACAAGATTTGTTGTTAGCAGATATATGGAGAGAAAGCAACCCACATTGTAGAAGGTACACATGGTGTAGACCTACCCCCTTGCAACAAAGTAGGCTAGACTTCTTCTTCCTGTTGGAATACTTAATCTGCTATTTTCAAGATATTGACATTTTACCAGGCTCTAGATCAGGCCATTCGCTAATTACACTTAAACTTCAGTTCGGAAAGAAGATTAAGCACAAAACGCCTTGGAAATGTAATTCATCTTTAATAAAAGATAAAGAATCTGTAGACCGAATAATTAATATAATAAAAAAGAAAATAACAGAGCAATACACAGATAAGATTAGGGGAATGACAGCAATGCTAACAATAGCCAAGATGAAAACCAGACTAGCAACTCAGACCCTAAACTATCAGTGTATGATCGGGTCTTTCTTGACTTCTTACTGATGAAGATAAGAGAAAACCCCATCAACTATGCCACAATTAATAAAAGAGAATAACAAAGTAAAAGAAAACAGCTTTATGCAAACTATTAAAGACATTGAGAGTAAAGAACTTAAATCAGAGGAGGATTTGAAGATCATTGGAGAGAATAATAGATAATTGATATTACAAAGAGAAAATAAGATATGAATGGTATACTTTTAAGATCAAAAGCAAGATGGGTTGCAAATTTCTGCAGTTTAGAAAAGCATAACTGCATTAGCAAACATATCGTAAAACTATTGGATGGACAAGGTAATGGACAAGCCAGAAGACATAAAAGTTGCTGTAAAACACTTTCATGAGGACCTATACCGAAAACGATTGACTGTGGAATGCAATATTGAGGATTTGATGAATAAGATACCGAAACTAACAGAAGAACAGACTACATCATTACAAGAAGAAATAACAATAGAAGAAGCAGGGACTGCATTGAAAAATATGAAGAACGGGAAAAGCCCTGGATCGGATGGGTTTGGAGCTGAGCTTTTCAAATGATTTTGGAAACAAATTGGCGAATGTGTAACCCGAGCTCTAAATGAAAGTTTTAGAGAAGACGAGCTGTCAATCACCCAGAAAGGAGTTTTAATAATCGGTATACCCAAAGAAGGAAAGTCAAAAGAATATGTAAAAAAAAAAAAAAAAAATGGAGACTGATATTTCACTTTTAGACCTTATATATAAAATCCTTTCCACTTGCACTGCTGATATATATATATATATATATATATATATATATATATATATATATATATATATATATATATTTTTTTTTTTAAATGTCCTTCCATTACTGATTAGTGAAGACCAGACAAGAGTCGTGAAAGAAAAGTACATAGGCTGTAACATTAGGTTAATTTATGACATAATACACCATCTCAACATAAACATATCCCAGGTATGCTAATTACTTTAGACTTTGAAAACGCGTTCGACTGGCTAGATTGGGATTTACTGCACAAAGTGCCAGAGGCTCTAGGTTTACTTAAAAATATATGTAAATGAATAGAAGTATTCTAACACACACACACACACACACACACACACACACACACACACACGCGCGCGCGCGCGCGCATTAGGTTTACTGTTATCGTAAATGGTCAAGCATCATCATGGTTCTCAATAGAAGGCGGTTGTAGGCAAGGAGATCCAGTCTCACCATACATCTGCATATTATGTGCAGAAATATTTTCCATAAGGATGAAAGAAGAAAACTGAAAATATACAAATCAGAGAAAAGTAACACAAGATATCACAATTTGCCGATGACATTCAACTGATGAAGACAGGGTATAAGAAATCATTTGAAAATCTCTATTGAGGTTATTGATATGTTTGGGGGGAAAAAACTGAAAACAAACATCTTTTTTTTTTTTTTTTTTTTTTTGCATTCAATTTTTTTTTAATTTTCCAAAATACAATGACAACTAACATACATAAATCAATACATTGATCCATAGTTACACATATTTAACGCATAGAAGTGTACATGCATTTTTTTTTTACACGGGCACACATGCAAAATAAATTCTAATAACTGGTATTAAACCTGTGTACCCAGGTTGTGGCCGAGATTAAATAGGAAAAAAGAGTATACAGTACTTTTTAACATAATACACTCACATACCCATACACACACACACACACCCTTGGGCATACCTTCATATGATACATAATGTAACCATTAGTTCCCAGTAGTATTTTGATATAAGGTGACCATTTTGTTAAGTACGTTGCATAATATTCATCTCCATTAAGGACATATATTTCTCCATCTTATGTCTATAGTCCAGCTCCTTCAAAAATATGTTTATATTAGGTTTTGTCTTGTTAATTCTACATTTATATAAAAAAATTTTCCCATTAAAATTATCAGGTCTAGCATATCGTCGGTTTTTGTTTTCTCATCCGTACCAAACAATATAATCTCCACATTAAGGGATAATCTTACACAGTGCGAACAGTTAACTTGCAGAACCCTTTCCAGGTCTTTCCGCAAATATCAAATTTATTCTTAAACAAACAGAAAACACACGTAATTTGGCTTGGAAGACAAAGCATTGTGAAATAAGATAAATGGAGCATTTTTTGATGATACGCAAACCAAACTAATTCAAAATATTAGGAATTTGGTTTACACAGGACTTAGCAGACATGGACAAAATAAACTACAAGGAAAAAATGAATGAAGTGAAGGCACTATTTAAAATTTGGCTTGAGGGAATCATTACCACTTTAGGAAGAATCGCTGTTTTAAAAACATTGATTCTGTCAAACCAACTTACCTATGGTTGATCCTTCCAAATCCACCTGACACATTTGTTAAAGAATTACAAGACTTATGTAACTGGCTTGTATGGGGAAAAAAGATAGAATTAACCGAAAAACAGTTATTAAAGATGTACATGATGCTGGGTTGAATCTACCAGACATAAACGTACTCGTCACTGCATTAAAATTACCATGGATAAAAAGATTGAGACTATGTCACACTGAGCACGAACGCATGCACGCACTCAGCTCAGCATTCACTCCGTGCACATGCAGTCTCTCCAGACAAACAGAAGGCGCACTACAGTACCTCTTCTTCTCCCCTCCTCTCCGGGGAATAATTTACTAAACGATAATCAACTTTTCCAGCATATACAACAGGTTTGTCTCCAAGAATTGTCTTCTGTTCCTCTTCTCCAGTGGAGGTATAAACATTCCACAGATCCACTAGCTGGGATCAAATTTCATCTCATTATGCATAGTAATTCACTAGAACTTATTTTACAGGTTTCCTCCTCCTCATGGAGAGAAAAATTTATACACTTTCCAAAGAAGAATCCAAGATGGCTTAAAATACAGGAACAATATCTGAGTTCTGACCTAGGGGGACAATCAAAAATCATAGTGGGTTAACATGACAAACGCTTTCAAATTTCTCTCACGACTGCCGCAGTCGTTGTCCTCTTCTACTAGGTTCTCCAACTCTGGAGACAATTAGGTGGTGCCACAGCTCTGGAGCCCAAAGAATTGCTGTGCGACTGCCACAGTCGCCTATCCCATTACTGGTGCTGCCATAGCACCAGGCAGGGCTGCAACACGAATGAAATCCGTGTACGTGATCTATTTCAAAATCTGAATAATGTTAAATTCTTTTCCCTTTTTTCCCTTTTCTTAACTCTCTCTTTTCTCTCCCCATCTGTCTATACCTCACCTGGTAATGGTAGATTATAGGTGAATCTCGTTCTGCAGTTCCAAACAACCTGTCTGGTCAGTGTCCCCAACTAATCTCCTTCCTATACTTCATTTTTCCTTCATGCACTCTTCCTGAGTATATATTCAGGGAGTACGCATCTACTCTACGCATTACCAGCCCTTGGTTACTTGACCAATGGACAACGTCCGTCCATTTTCCCGAGTGATTCAACCAGTAATCACCCTACGTCTATTTTACTGAGCTGTTTTCACAGCCACCGGCGATACCGATCACACTGGTCAGGCCACGTAAATTGTCCTTTCCTTTACCTTTCCCTTTCCCTACCTAGGAAAATGTTTTATATCAAATACAGGCGTACGCGACGGAACGTCACATGTCAGACTAACAACACATACACATGGAGAGACATGTTGATTGTTTCATATCCAATTATTGAGAAATTTGAGAAGTACTCTCCAAATCATCTGTGTATCTCCTCTCAAGAAAATGCTTTCTGAAAACATGTATCCATGTCGTATAAGCGGTTCTACTACAAAATAAAACCAGACAATGACAGAGATCTACTTGCAGAACCAGTTCTTTACAATGAACATATCAAAATAGGAAATAAACTGATATAAACACAAAAACAGGAACAATCAAAATGTATTTAGAGTATCCGATTTTTTTTCAAATCCAATGGAGATTCACTATCCCATGAGGAATTAAGAACAAAGTATAACACTGGAATATATTTGCTCTTTCATGGTGGATGCATATTGCCCATTAAAATGCATCAGAGATCAAGGGTTTGAGAATGAGACAAAAGGTAACATTGAAACAGAACTCAACACAGCATTAAAGAAAATGCATTCTGTAGATAAAGGTTCCAAAACTTATTACAGAGTTATAGTAAAAGATGACTGGGAAACAAACTGTTGTGAAAAATGGACAGAGAAGCTGAACAGACAGACACCTTGGAAAAAATGCTGTAGAAAACTTCATCAAATTGAGGATATTAAGCTATAATGGATGCAGATGAGAATAGTGCATCGGACACTTACAGCTAATGTAGTTCTGAAAGAAATGGGGATAGTAGAAAGTTATATCTGTAGTTTCTGCGACGAGGAAAAGACAGCATTAAACATATGTTAATGAATTCTTGAAATCATTCCAATATTTTTTTTAATGATGAAAGTGTTTAACAGCGAATATCGGTCTCTGACTAATAGCACGATAACATTTGAAGCAGATGACAATTTCACAACTGATACAACATTCGATCTTATAATACTGATAGCCAGACACTACGTTTTAAGCTGTAAAATTAACAAATGTAAGCCTTCAACAACAATATTTCTAAAAATACCAAAGAGAAGATATAATCTTGAAAAAAATACATAGCAACTGTACAATTGAATCTGCTAAAATGTAACACTAGCTGGATCAATAAAGAAGTATCATTTGACAGTTGGTAATCAAAATCTTAAGACACCTGGATTTGATATGCGGATATGTATGACATGATATATTTAGGATGTGTGGGTAATTTCATATGGTATTCAATATCATTGAATGTTGATTGCAACATGTAGTCCACTGCTTTGTCTGGCATCACAGTGTCGTGGCTAGGTCCCGTTGGCCAATTGGCAACTTAGCTGGTAGGTTGACTTGTTGGTTGGTCGGCAGGGCGTGGTTGTGGCGTAGTGATATCATATTGGTAGCGACATTAAGAGGCTGTAATTAACTTTCTTTTGATTGTTGAAGAAATATGAAATCATAGATGGACGGGATTTCGGTGCTGGTGTGTACACTCAGCTAGGAAATGCTTAAGCCTGTATGAATCTGTATCTCGAAGAATGATTGCAGTGAATACAATATTCCGCTATGTATCATGTACAACAGCTATCGCATGGTACAACATGGAGAAAACGGTAGTTCATTATCATAGATTGTACATGTATATTGTTTAAGCATCATTACATCCGAAGAAGAGAGAAAGTGGAGGTGTGGGTGGTGGGGATGGGGGGAGGGGGGGTGGTGGTGATTGGAGTAATGGTGTGTTTGTTTGTCATTATGTGCTTGTAGCTTGTGAAAACCTAGAGAACTGTGCTTAGTGAATATATACATTATAATTATTCATACAGATATCTTGAATTAGTGGTGGATGGGGTTTTCGGTTTCACTTGGATTTGTGTGTGTGTGTGTGTGTGTGTGTGTGTGTGTGTGTGTGTGTGTGTGTGTGTGTGTGTGTGTATGTGTGTGTGTGTGTGTGTGTGTGTGTGTGTGTGTGTGTGTGTGTGTGTTCGAAAAGAAAACAAGCTCTCATCGGTATACATTGAACTTTCACTCAAATACATTCATACTGGACAGAGGAAAAAAACACCTCATTTGTGATATGTTTCACCTTTTATTTACTACAATATTGTCAAACATGCATACATATCATTAATAACAAAAACAATATGTGATAATTTGCATCCGAAATGTACAGCACAGAGAAGGATCATGTTGATGAAAGAATGGAGAAGAGAAAAAGGAACTGCGGAATGGAAGAGAGAATGAAAAAAGACATAAAAAGGTTATACAAAAATACCATCGCACACAGAATGTTGTTTCTGTCTCACCCTGCCTGGCCCACACCTGTCAGAGGTGTAGGGACAATGGGACTCATCTTCCTGTTCCGCACACTGAGGTTTGAAATCACAAGGAAAATGTCTATACAGGTCGGGCCACACACCGACCGAGAGAACAATTCCACAGGCTGAGCCCTGGCACTCGACGAGGTTTCCTATTCTCTAGCAGGAAAGAGAAGCGTAGTTTAAATGGACAATAATCCATATTCTGGTGAAACAGCATAGTCTGGTAAACAAAAATAAAGACAGATGGGATTCATTGCTTGCTTCATTACCAAAGTCATCAGGAAAAAGTAACAAAGGGTAATAGTGTGTTTGTGGCTGCGTCAGACAACTCTGCCTGGAGCCACACGGACCAATGAGAGTTGTGATAGATCTCCCGACATCTCTCTGCCAGCTGACAAGGCTCAGGAAGATGATGTGGTCAGATGGTCTGGTAAGAGTAATACAGCTCTGTACTATTTGTGAACATGAAGGTGGCCCATCAAATCTGGTGTCTGTATATATCCTGTACCACAATAATGCCATAGTTATTTCAACACCAGCCATGAAAGGTAATTCAATAGGACATTCAGTTGGAAACTGTATTTTCGAATGCAAGTACATAAAACTAAAACTAAAGGGAGGGAAATTCAGGAGAATGGGCGTAGAAGAACGTTCTCTCATATCAGCATATTTGTTTCCAGCTGCACTGAGTTGTATGCTTTTAACCTTCAGGTTTCCAGTTCCAGTGTTGTGAATTCAAGTTTGCATAGCAGGTTTCTCCTCCCCCTTCCCAGAAATGCCAGTAGTACTACCTTTAAGTAAATGTTGACGACACTGTGCAATGTTATGGGCTTGGGAGGAAAGCACTTGTGTGCCCAGCGAGCGAGAAATATAGGTGATGGAACCCCATCAGTCTGGCTATGGATTGCTCATGATGGCAGGAAAAACAAATGATTTTAATACTTGCAAGCTGCAATGGGCTAGAATTGACCTATACAAATGCAAATAGCTGGGAAAGAGATTACATCGACAAACACGTTCCCTGGTGTATACAATGAGGTTTGGGTGTGCAAATTGTGCAACAGTCACTTCGTTTGGTTTACTGTTGTCGTAAATGGTCAGACATCATCATGGTTCTCAATAGAAGGGGGGTGTAGGCAAGGAGATTCAGTCTCACCATATATCTGCATATTATGTGCAGAAATATTTTCCAACTCGTTCATCTAAATACCTTTCTCCTCATATAGCTAGGTCAATACTGACCAAGCGAAAGATGATACACAGAAATGTTTCCTCTGCAGACACAAGTAATACTGTGAGAATATTTGGTGTTCCAAGAATTCAGCCTCAGTTTATAAATCAGTGTTACAATGTGCCATGGCCACGATGGGAAAGAATGCATTTTTTACTAGAATTATGCTTCTGTATATACTTGTCCTTTATTTGGATTAATTCAGAAGAGGATACATCTAAGAGACCGTCTTATACATTTTCAACGTTCCTATTTGCTCCATCTTTTGCAAGACAAAAGTGAACGAGAATGAATTGCTATTTTGTTGCTGTTGTTGTTGCTGTTGTTGTTGATGAAGTGTTGTTGTTGTTGTTGTTGTTGTTGTTGTTGTTGTGTTGTTTCTGTTTTAGGAATGGCAGACACCTTAGGAAAAGGAAGGTAGATCTAGACCCTTTGCTGATTTCCTCTGACTTTTTAACTGGCAAGAAAGCTTTATCAGAGGGAAATTTAAAACAAAAGATATGAGTTTTTTTCTGTCAAAGGGGGGCACCAGTCTTTCAGAAATGAAGAAATAGCAGAAACAAGTTTCACAAAGTAATCAGAGGAGCAAGAAGTCTCAGAAGAACGAGTAACTTGACGTTCAGATGGTCACAAGAGGATTGGTGATATCAAACCGCCACAGTGAAGCGGTAGCATTGCAGAGGCCAGGCTGGAAGGTCACAAGTTTGATTCCCATCAGGGCCATTTGTATTTGTGCAATTGTTTCAGCCTATGACTGACCACTACCCAGAGCTGCGTTTGCATGGGCTCTGCTGTGAAGACTGGAACTGCATATCCGAGCTTCATTCAATCAATCGATGCATCCTTTGGTGTTGTGTTCTAATTTCCTGTCCATCACTTCAGGTTTTGTATGTCTCAGGCCTTTGAAAGTAAGTGCAGAGAATGTCACTTGTATGCAGTATAGCGTGTCCCTAGTATGCAGTCTCAGACCAAAGTAGAACTCACTGGCTGTAACAGTATCCTCATCCTCACCAATCAGCATGAAAAATGTCTCTAGTCTGTGGCCTTACTTGCCCTGTTCTCATGGTGACATTGCTTTGCTTTCCTGCCCAAATCTCTTGGTTTGTTCGTTTTGTGATTGCGGGTATTGTTAACGTTATGGGAACTGTCGTTGTACAGATGCGTTGGTGCTCTCTGATGGGTATGCTTATATTAAGTGGGCGTCACGACTGTGCAATTATCATCGTCAGACAGGGCTTAGTAGGTGGTGTCCTGCATATGTTAGGTCACTGTGGCATTTTAGAGTGTGCTGATCTGTGGGCAACTACATGTTTGAAGCGTCAGTGTGCAGAGATGAGATGACATTATCTATCCAACTCAACCCCATGCACGCTTTTTTTTTTCAAAGGTCGAAAACTACTAGTTAACGCTTAAAACTATAGTTAATGCACATACAAATTATAGGAAAAAAAGTAGACATTTATGCACATGCACACAATGAGGATGATGACAACAAAAGATGTAGGACAATTTTTTATATATATATATATATATATATATATATTAAAAATAGGAAGGTAAAAGGAAGTTTTAAAATCAATAGGTCTGTTTCGAGCGCTCGCTCTCCTCAGGATGGTTTTGGGTCGCCTACTGCCGGTGTTATATGGCCCGATGTCGCTGTTTGCACGTGCGGATTGGCTGCACGTGTTGTTCGGTTTTCAGGTTGTTTACAGTTCAGGGTGCGTTTGCTGACAACGATTTCCATTTGTGCCTGCGGTTATTTACTATTTCTACGTTAGTATTTAGAGTTACTAAGTATGATTTGCATAGTATTAACCATTTTTTCTGTTGAACATAGGTTGCATCTTTTTGAAATGTTATTGTATGGTGATGCCCCTTTTTATGATTTTCCAGGATATGTTAGTAGTTGTTTTTTGCCTTTAAGTCTCTTAATATATTTGCTCAGTTCTGTTTAATTTTTGTATTTTTCGTTGTTGAATGACTGTTTATGGTTTGCGTATCTGGTTTTGAAGTGATTTTCAGTGATCCCTAGGTATGTTTCTTTTTCATTTTCTGATGTCACAGTGGCTTGGTATACAATGTTGTTATAGAGGCATTTGTTGCTTAAGGGACACTGTTCTTTTTTAGTACAATTGCAGGATTTCCTTTTTTTCACCCTTCTTTGCTGTGTTGATTTTCATTTTGTTGGATGAATCAATTCTGTCGCCTCAGAAGACTGTGCAGCAATGACGATGACTTCAAACTGCAGGTCAACTGGATGTGTTCCTTCTTCAGAAGGCGAGGGATACCCTGAAGCAGTCATCATCGATGCCGCCAATCGTGCCCTTCGCACCCCCAGATCTCAGGCCATGACCCCATCTCAGAACAAAGATCAGTCAGACCGACCAGTCCTTACTCTGACCTACCACCCACACAACCTCCCAGTTAAAAACATCCTTGTGAAAAACTTTGACATCCTGCAGAAAGACCCCAAACTCAAGTCCACCTTCGACAAACCCCCACTAGTGGCATACCTGCGTGACACCAACCTCAGGGATCATCTAGTACGAGCCACTTACAAAGACTCACCAAGCAGCTCTCCACCAGGAAACCACCGCTGCAACAAACCCCGATGCAAAACCTGCCCCTTTTTAAATACAACCACTAACACCTTCAGGGGCCCATCAGGCAAAAGTTTCACCATCAGATCCCCCTTCACTTGCCGATCTTCCAACCTTGTGTACATTCTTTCATGCAGCCTCTGTTCCAAACTCTACTGTGGTGAGACCTACCGTACCCTGGATGACAGATTCAGGGAACACCTCCAGGCTGTCAACCTGAATAAGGACACCCCCATAGGTACACATTTCAATAGCCCTGGACATAACGTGTTTCATATGTCAGTCTCTGCTGTTCACCAAAACCACTCAGATGCCATACACCGTAAATTCCTTGAATCATCTCTGATCTCTAGGCTAGGGACGCTGACTCCCCATGGACTGAACATCAAGGACTGAGGTGGAGGAGTTGCCATTGTAGCTATACTGCCTGAATGACCGTTGGAGGTCCTCCTCTTTTTTTTTTTTTTTTTTTTTTTTTTTTTTTTTTTTTTTTTTTTTTTTTTTTTTTTTTTTTTTTTTTTTTTTTTTTTTTCCAACATGCCGGCAGCTAGAATAGGGTACATAGCTTGTTTGTGGTCTTCAGCACTACCCTACCCTTGTTTTTCAAAAAGATTTTTGAGGTTGAAAAATTGATTGCGGTTGTATATGTTTATATCATATATATGCCTAGACATCTTAAGGCATGCATATCTTTATGAGATGTAAACGTTCTTTTCCCCCCCCCCCTCCCTCCCCCCTGCCTCTCTATAATGGTAGGTGTGTGGGGGGGTGGTGATGCCGGGATGGTGGGGAGCGCGCACATGTGTGCGTGTGTGTGTGTGTGTGTGTGTGTGTGAAAGTTTTTTTTTTTTTTTTTTTTTTTTTTTTTTTTTTTTTTTATCTCCCCTTCTCCCTCCTCCCTCTTTGCCCCCTCCCTCCCAACAACAAGCGTCTACTTTCAAATCAGATTTCCATTCATTCACCTTTCTTAGCCTGTGTCTACCCAGCCTCCTTTTTATTTTATTTTATTTTATTTTATTTTGTGTGTGTGTGTGGTGGGGGGGGGGGGGGGTTGAGTTCTTGTCACGTCAAAATTTATTGTGACGTCCTTGTTGTTTTATCTGCGTCTCCCCGTTCTTTACGTCATTAACACAGCAAAATTTGCGTGTACTGTCGTTTCATGTCACTTGAAAAAGACTCTAAGAGTCGAAACGTTGTGCATTGTTTTTGTTTTCTTTTTGACCCCCCTTTTTGTTTCGGTCTTTATCACCAATCCTCAAATTATATAGTTGTTCTAAAAAAGACCCAGTCAAGTGTTATCAATTTTTGTAAGCTCCTGGATTCTCCAGTCTACAATCAACCTACCAGACTGCACCTGTATCGTATGTATTCCATGTCAACATTGATCGTCTGTCTTTGGTTGTTTTCCATCTGTGGTATGCCGCTCTCATCACCATTCTTCAGCTCTGCGCTCACAAAGTTACGGACTCTCCCACCTATTCCACAGGGACTGGGTGTGGCCTACCTCAAAGCAACCTTAGAGAAGACAAGAATTTCCAGTCATATTGTTTTTATCCGACAGTGCCAAAGGCACAAGGTTATCCCATATGGTTTTCGTTTGAAATTTCACTCAATTCCTTTATCAAAAAAGAGAAGAACGTGAAACTCAGAAGATTCTTTTCAAAGCAAGCTCAAGCCTGATGTCGCAAGCAACCAGAAGATTTTCCACCCAAATGGACAAAAGCAATGAACTCATCAAAGCCTGCCGCCACCAAATGGCTTACCTGTGTTCAGAAGAGACATCACAGTTCATCATCAACACTGTGAAGAACGCCAACCAGGACCTACATGAAAGCCTGAAGAAAAGCAAAGCAACGAAACTAAACAAACTTTTGCCAAAAGGAATGCAAGTGACTCACAGCCCACTTCCCAAGTACCAGTGGACTCTGACAAACTGTTGTGACCATTCCTGATGATGTCCATCTCCCAGACGAACAGAAAGCACTTTTAAGCCATGGGTTAAAGTTTGTCCCTCTGAAACCCCAAACAAACTTCCTGTCTACACTCTATCACTGCCAACAGTTTTTTTCGCAGATAACGCCTTGCAGCACACTTTCAGGACCAGTGCCCTCTCTCCACAAGTACAAACAGCAATGACATCGCTCACCTCTTCCCAAAGGAGCGTGGAACATGGACACCCAAACCAGGAGAATTCTCTTCCCTAGATCATTACATTGACAAGTGCACACAGGAAATCCAACAACTAAGCTTCCGACCTCTGAAACACTCCAACTTGTCCGATGATGAGTGGAAGGCATTACAGGATTTGAAGAAAAAGAACAGATGTGGTGATCAAAACCTGCCGATAAGGGTGGTGCGATAGTGGTGTGGCAAAGGGACTACTATGAAAAAGAAGTTGAAAAAAAAATTCACAATAACCCAACAACCCTGGACGTGTCCCATTGTAATCCGCCTGTTCCTTGGATCCGAAAAGCTGCACACAACTCTTATTTCACAGTTCAATCGCTCTATCTCACTTGCAACCACGTTGTTACCATCTCTGCCAACCTTGTTTTCAAGACCACCATCCTCACGCCCTTCAGACTGGGGCTTGAACCAAGACCGAGTCATTTCCCGGCACCAGACGGATCTGAACGGGTGTAGGTCTTATTCACCGCAATGGATTGTTCCTTCTTTGTACATAAAAGATCACATCCCGCCCTCCACCAAAGCCTCCCCCACAATATGATTGTCCTGCAGGCCCATAAACCACTTTCTCAGAACAGCACCTTGTGACATTGACGATCACAGAAACCATCCTAATGTGGACAGAGTTGGTCCTGAC
>JADBJO010003530.1:37500-42500 GCA_016801955.1 Conus betulinus
CCCCCTCCAATCTTTGGTTTTGTTTTTTTTGGTGTGTTTTTTTTTCCCTTACTCGGCTCCTGTTACTTTTCCCTTACAACCCTCCTTTTCACCCTCCCTTCCCCTTCCCCACCGCTTCCGTCCACCCCTCCTCTCCTCCCCCCACTTTTTTTTTCCTCCCCCTTACTTATAACCACAACACACACACACACACACACACACACACACACCACACACCGCTATATACTCCCATCTAAACACTACTCGTTCCCATCCCCCCTTTCACCCCTCCCCTTCCAAGCGTTACATTCTGTCCTCCTAATCCCCCCCCCCCCCCCCCCCCCGTCTCTCTCTCTCTCTCTCTCTCTCTCTCTCTCTCTCTCTCTCTCTTCGCCGCCGCCCTCCCGCCCCCCCCCCCCCCCCCCCCCCTTCGATCTGATTACCTTGCCTGTCACAAACGCCCGGTGACGGGATTTTCCTTCCCCTTTGACCCCCCCCCCCCCCCCCACCCTCTCCTCCCATCCATCAACTGTTATAATCAATAATTTCAATCATTAGTAATTTTAGTCGGTAGTAAAAAAAAAAAAAAAAGATTAAAGATGTCTGCAGCTCCCGTCCCGGAGGAATGTCTTTGGACCGAAATATTTGGACACATTAAAGGAGTCTACAAAGTGGTCCTGCGGTCCATTTTTCTTTCTTTCTTCTACTCTCTCTCTCTCTCTCTCTCTCTCTCTCTATATATATATATATATATATATATATATATATATATATATATATGTGGTGTGTGTGTGTGTGTGTGTGTGTGTGTTGTGTGTGTGTGTGTGTGTGTAGGTTTTTCATATTTATGATATACATTTTTCCCATTTACTTCATTTTTTTTCTCTCTCTCTGTCAGTTTCAAATCTTTGCCAAATCATTACTATAATGATGGAAGAATTGTTAACCTGCATTTGTTTTCCCCCACTACGTAATTGTTCAGCATTATTTATCTATATCTATCTATCTATCTATCTATCTATATATATATATATATATATATATATATATATATATATATATATATATATATATATATATATATATATTATATATGTAAACCTGTCGATTGATGAGCACCGCTCAAGGACGAAGAGTGCTGGTTATAGTCATTTTTTTTTTTTTAAATAAATCTAAAGCCCCTTCTCTCCCCATTCCCCCACCACCACCACCACCCCAAACACCCCTCCCACCGCCGCCTTCCCGTCCGTTTACGTCTACTTTCTTTGCCCCCACGCTCCCTTGGTTTCATATCATGATTCTATTGCTCAACCATAGTTCAATATTGCCATTTATGGTATGTTCGATTACTTAATTAGGTTAGGGATGGATTGACTCTTAGATTTCATATCCTTGTTACCCTTGTTGTCGGATTTTTCCTCCGCTGTTGTAAACACAATAGTTTCCCCCCTCCCCTTTCCTGCCGTCTCTCTCTCTCTCTCTCTCTCTCTCTCTCTCTCTCTCTCTCTCTCTCTCTCTCTTCTCTCTCTCTCTCGTCCATCTCTCGTTGTTGCACCCACCCCCTCCCCCCCCCCCCCTCTTTTTCCCCCTATTCTATTCTTCTCTCTTTTTGTCTTTATCTCTGTCTCTCGTTCTCGAGTCCTCTCACTTCCGGCCTCGCTTTCTTGATTTACCCAACCCCCCCCCCCCCCCCTGCCCCAATCCCCCCCGCACTCTTTGCAACCGCTCATTCTCGCTTTCTGTCCCCATGTCGCCTTCTATGTTTTTCTACCCCTCTCCCAGTATCTCTCCGTCTCTCCCACTGCTCCCTCATTGCGGTCCCCCCTCCCCCCCCCCACCTCCTTGCTCTAGGTTTTTCGCTCACTCTTTTTCTCCCCCTTTCTTTCTTTATCTTCTTTCTCTCTCACACTTCTTTAACCCCCCCCCCCCCCCCCCCCCCTTCTTTCAACCCGTCCTCTCTCTCTCTTGCACTTCATCTCTCTATTCCTTCCCCTCCCCCTGACAGTTTCCTGACCAAGATTTCGGTACCCTTTTGGGTCCCTTCTCCCTGTGTCATCCCCTTACCCTGTCTTCCCAGAGTTCATAGTTCCCTCCCCCTCTCCCCCCCACCTCCCGGATTTTTCCTCTCCCCCCCCCCCTCCCCCCCCCCCCCCCCATCTCCCTCTCATACCCACCGTACCTCTTATCTTAAATACAATTTTGATAATCTCAATGGAAATTTTAGCCCAGTTATGGTATGTGTTTGTTTGCAGCCTTCTCTGAGGAAGCCTTGAAGTAAAGGCGAAAGCTTGGAAGAAATGAAGAGTTGTGGAGTGGGAATGGAAAGTGCGGATTTTATTACTTCTTGTGTGTGTGTGTGTGTGTGTGTGTGTGTGTGTGTGTGTGTGTGTGTGTGTGTGAACTTTCGTCTTCTCACCAGAATCTACACCAAATGTAATGTCAGTAGTGGAACGTGGCATAGTGGCATTTTGCTTTTCTGTCAAGAAGTATATTATCGGTTCTAATCACAACAATGGATTTCAACACTTGTTATTGGTGAACTTAAACCACATTACTGTGTTCACATGCCTGCCAACACAATTGCCACACTTCCCAACCAAAAGAATGAAAGAACTGCAGAGATTTGTTAAAAGACCAAGTTAAAAAACGAATTCCAAGTGTAACGCATTTGATTTTGCTGTTCTGTTTAAGAGTCCTAACCATTTATAGCATAGTCCTTATTCCGAAACATGCTTTCCTTATGGTATGTAAGAACACACCTCGCCTGCTGCAACATGAAGATTGTCTAGTCAGTTGTAGGAGCCCACGTTCCGATTCTCCTGGCCGTCTATAACTGATCTGGCAGCAAGGCTACATTATTGCTTATTATATTTGGCCTCGTCATTCCCATTTCAAAACTTGTCAAATGTGTTTCTCTTTTTTTTCGTGTGTCTGCTTACGAAAACTGATTCTAGATGAACTTAACCATGTTCACCATAATTAAAGGGACAATTCTTTCGAAAACCTCCTTGGTCCAGTTGTAACTCTCTCAACTGAAAAAATAAAGATCAAACTTAGAAAACCAATACTTCCATTTAGTTCTCACATTTCCAGGCAGGTTACATATAGTGTCTGTTTCCAACTTCTGTCTTCTTCCTTCCCCAACAAGGACTGGAGTGGCTCATGTTGCATATGGCCGGCTGAAGACACGGTGGACTTCGTCAACTGCTCTCTATCCACCCCCCCCCCCCCCCCCCCCCCCCCCCCCCCCCCCCCCCCCCCCCCCTTCATAAAAATAATAATAATAATAATAATAATAACAATGAGGAGGACTATTTCTCTTGCGCCCATCCCAGGACACACATATGCAGGACACAAAACACACACACACACACACACACACACACACAGAGAGAGAGAGAGAGAGAGAGAGAGAGAGAGAGAGAGAGAGAGAGAGAGAGAGAGAGAGAGAGAGAGAGAGAGAATGGCAGATAGAGTTTAGAAGTCCATAGATTTGTCTCCGATTATATTTTGGAAGAATAGTGAACATGACTAGGCATACAAGATCTCGCTGCATGGGAAGCAAGGTGAACGCCACTACAACCAAAGAACTAACAAATAAATACAGGGTCAACAAAAAGTGGACAAGAAACTATTCTTAAGGATGTGCTGAAGCGAGCGTGTCAAGATCGGAAAAAACGATCAAGAGAAGGATGGCAATGAAAACGTAGACGATCAGGGTTTCTAACGGACAACACAAACATGAGTTAACTGAAAAACTTAACAACAATGATGATCGAAACACTCTGTAAAAAAATTGATGCGTTAGAAAAACGGTCAGATGCCAGAGTGATATGATAGGAAACTTAGGAACTTTGCAAAAAACCCTGCCTGCAGAGGGGAATCTGCATGCGTTGTTATGCGTATTGCAAACACACTACGTGAGTTAAAATGTAGTGTTCTTGCTGTATATTTAAAACTACTTGATGCGCAGATACAGCCCATTGTTCAGTATGTGCTGAATTGTGGGGAGGCTGAGTAATGCTGCACACGTTTGTGAAAAAGTGCATCCCTTTGTTTTTAAAACAGTTCTTAGGAGTTCAGTTACAAACACCGAATGACCTTGAGTAAAGTGAGACAAATAGATACCCTGTTTACTAAATTCTGCCGTTAGGTGTATGCACTACTGGTTAAAGTTGACAAGAATGGATGAATTAAGATTACCGCAAAAAGCATATAGAACATTATTTGAGTTAGACTTTCGTGATAAGACAGACTGGGCGTCTGACACTCGCTGCAAGTTACGCACGTTTGGTTTGGTTATGTGTGGTAAAGCCAAGGTGTTCAGGGAGTGGAACAGTTTCTCGCTGACTATAAAGATAGATTTTACTTTGCAGGTGGCAAGAATGGGATTTTCATGTCAAGAATAGTGACAGATTTAGTGTATATAAGACTTTTTGCACAATAGCAAGATTATTACAAGATTCAGATTGGGTATTTCAGATATCACTGGTGCATAGATGTCGATACAAACAACATGCCCCTGTTGATTTGATTTGTCGATAGTGTAAAAAAAAAAAAAAAAAAAAGAGAAAGAAGATGAAGCGCATTTTGTTCTCTGCTGTCCTTTACTAAAAGACATAAGAGAACATTATATACATTCGAAATATCACGGATTCTCAAGTATTTTCAGATTAAGTTTACTTCTAGCTTCCGATAATGAACGAACAACTAGAAATCTGTCCATTTACCTGTACAGAGCATTTAAGTTACGAACTGTTCTTGTTTCTTAATGTAAAGCATTGAATCAGTTTTAAAGTGTAAAATATCGAATGATTTCCGGATGCACCCCTTCACTAGGGGCAATGGCCTATTTGTGAAAAAAAAATCCATATCCATATCTCTCTCTCTCTCTCTCTCTCTCTCTCTCTCTCTCTCGGGTCTGGGTCACACACACACACACACACACACGCGCGCGCGCGCGCGCGCGCGCGCGCGCACACACACACACACACACATACACACACACACGAGCTCGCGTA